>KZ651301.1:577390-605216 GCA_001010745.2 Gerris buenoi | reverse complement strand
AAGAGGAATTCTTCAAAACTATGAGACACGCATGCGCAATTAATACAGGTGTGTAAAGAATCACTTTCTGCGAATCTAAACAGAGATACAATGTTTATATTACGTATCAATCGTAGATAAAACATATTACAATAAAACATTTTACACTGTAATATAAAACATACATTATTGTTAAATATACATTTTACAAATAATATAAAACATTTATCAATAACACATTTTACATGTAAAAAATATTTAATATTATATGTATTTTGACCATGTTTCCAGTAATAAAATCAGATCAACTAAACAATCCCTGTGATCATGTACATGTGGTGGTGCAAGCTTTTTATAGTGGTTTTAAGTTAGTTACACCGCAAACGTTAAGAGAAAACTATACTCTTAGGAAATTTTTGAATATCCTTTGCTAAAATCTTTTGAGGTGTCCCACAATAGAAAGTGAATGGCCGATAGTCGCTTTTGAATGGAAGAAGAAAATTAATTAGCTATCTCGAATGGAGATGTGCGAAGCTATTATATGCTTGAAACTTTTATACATGCTCCCACATTTCTAACTATAGAAATCATTCAACGTATGTTTGTTTTTGTACTTTCACTCCATGAGTGGAATTGCCCATAATTTATATTTAGCAGCTTTGAATAGGAACCGTGGCCAATTTTTTTTACGTGAATCTATTTCTAGTCAATTTATCGTTCGATCGGGAAAGAATAAAAGTGTATTTATATTATAGAGAGTATAACAAGTATACAGCCGGTTAATATGTTTCGGTGTCATTTATATAAGCAATTCTAAGCTAAATTCATGTCTACACAAGTATACTTTCGAACACGTAAATCTCTGGTATATAAATAAAATTTAAAATTAGTGAGAAATTAATATCGTTCCATTATTTTTATGTAATCAATTAAAATTACTGTCTGACAGACACACACACTAGGAATAAATTTAAAAGAAAACATGCCTTCATTTGCTTCCCGAAGAGGCTTAATCCGCTTTATTTACTGTTTAATGTTTAACTATTAATAATCTATAACTAGGTGTGAAATGCTTGCAATATTGACCTGAGCGTGCATTTTAATCATATTTATTAATTTTTTCTATATTACCAGTAGAATGACCCCTCATAAATGAAAATATGACAAAAGTGAACATTACAACAATAATGGTACTCTTAAAGAGCTTTCCAACGACATGCATCTTGAAGGGCATAATACTATTTTAACTTTTGTACCCCGTGCCCCCGATGAATCAATTTGAACCATTTCAGATTTATTCCTTCCTGTGGTTGGTCACTTTGACCGTGCCGAATTTTGGATCGGCTAAGCCGTTCAAGAGAAAACTTTTGTACCCTGTACCCCTGTGTACCAATTTGGACCATTTCAGATTTATACCTTCCTGTGGTTGGTCACTATGACCGTGCCGAATTTTGTGTAGATCGGTTCAGCCGTTCAGGAGGAGTATGCATCAGAAAAAATGTAAAGTGACGTATAAGAGCTTCGCTTCGCTCAGCTCAATAAATATTATTTTACGGTGGTACTGGAATCGTTATATGCAATAAATTGGAATCAATGTAAAAATCCTAAATTTTGGCAATTAATAAATGGATACGCTTTGTGTTGGTGTATGCGGGATACATTACCCCACATACCACATAAATTAGGGGGGTAGGGGTTCATATAAGAGTGAAGAAAAAAGTAAATGCGATCAAATTAGTTCAGAATTAATTATTTAAAAAAAAAAAAAAACTCATGGAAAATAATTGCAAGATAAAAAGAACTTTTTATATACTACGTTTTTAAATTTTATGTCATAAATCATAAATTTGAAACCTGTCAAAATAAAGATTGTAAACATGGGATATGCCAAAACAAATAAAATAACATTCGGATTTTTTCTGAACTAACTTTTCATACAGCACAATTTGCTTTCAGCAAATTAAATTTTACTTAAAGATGGATGAAAGTATTAAAATAATGCATTGTCATCGTGTCCTGAGCTATTCTAAAAGTTTCAAATGTCTACCTACTCAGGAAGTTAGTTAAAAATTGATTGCAAGATTTGTACTGGACAAACAAACAAACAAACAAGAAAACAAGCTAATAAAAACGTAGTAAAATAAACATAATACGTATTATATTTGTATTTTTACAAACTTAAACAAAGAAAATGATGGAAAATAGTAGTTTTAACAATTGTTTGTGCTTTGAAAAATTATAACAGACATTGTTTGTGTTTTGAAAAATTATAACCGACATTGTTTGTGTTTTAAAAAATTATAACCGACATTGTTTGTGCTTTGAAAAATTATAACCGACATTGTTTTGAACATTTTCAAATCCTTTTTTTTTTTATAGAATCGTCAATAACTTTTTTTCTACTCAATATTTTTTGGTGAAACCAAGCCTAAAACATTAGCTACTTATTAGCGCATACCACATACCACTGAATAAAAAATAATCGCTTTGTTCATCCAGTTTTGTGCATATATAGTCAAGACCTTTGGCGACAGTCATACATGAGTAACACTGGAAAAAAGTTAAAGCCTTTTTGGTTTGCGTAATGTATGAAATAAAATTTGGGTGTACAAACTAAACTTCAATTTTATAAAAATAGATTAATAATTGTGGAGAGTCACAGATATAAACTTGTTTCGAATTATTAAGAAGCATTGTATTTTTTTATAATGTAGAATGTTAACGAATAAAGAACTGCATGTGTTCTTATTTTTTCTGAACAAATAAAAAAGAACTACCTACAATAGTTTCCTTTGTGTGGTCCTCTTCGGGTTCATTTTGTTCCCAAGGCTAATCTTTTCAATTTCGACCTTGATAGTCTCTATTTAAAAAAATAAAGTAACTTTATATTTAACCAAATATAAAGTCATAATTTATTTATTAATTTTTAAATAAATATCGATTTTAGAGATAATAAGATTTTTATGTATAATAATGAACTTGTAATTTATCTACTTTAGAATATAATTTATAATAACTGGTGTTGGTATGTATAAATATGATGTTCCTAAATCAGCATCACTATTACTAATTCTGTCATAGTTTTCATTATATATATCCCTTAACATGTTTGTTTTCTTCTTCTTCCTACCTGGATATTATTTATAAGAAACAAAAACAAATATCTTTCAAATTCGATTTTTAGGTGTAATAATTTTTTGTATTTATTAGTTTTTTTTTGTTTTTTTTTTTTCAATTATTTGATAGTAAATAATCATTTTTTCGTTGTTTGTTTTGTTACAGGTGTCTATTTGCCACTTTTGGCAGGCGTGGGATGGATGGGTGAAGCCAAAAGATCCAACAGATTGGAGGAAGTGTTTGCTTGGGGAGAAATAGACTTTGCGTATCCTAGTTCTGAGACTAGGCAATTGGCCGTTAATACTGGGAAATTCATTCCCAAAAATAATCTGCCTTTGGGTCTTTCGGTTCACAAGGACAGACTTTTCGTTACCTTACCTAGATGGAAGAAAGGTATCCCCGTTACGTTGGCTACAGTGTCACTTAACGACCACGAGAAATCGCCTAAACTCCAACCCTATCCGAACTGGTCATGGCATAGTATGGGTAACTGCAACGGGATGACTTCCGTGTTTAGAGTTCTAGTAGACGAGTGCAACAGACTTTGGGTACTCGACTCGGGTGTCATCGACATCGCGACAGGATTTAAACAAGTGTGCCCGGCCCAACTTCTAGTTTTCGATTTGAATAACGACAAACTAATAACTCGTTTCACTTTCCCGAAGACACAGGTATTGCCTGGATCCCTTCTAGTTAATCTTGCAGTTGAGGTCTTAGGCTCTTGTGAAAATACGTTCGTATATTCGGGCGATGTTTTTAGGTATTGCCTGCACGTTTTCGATTTAAAAGAAATGAAATCTTGGAGAGTTCAACACCCTTTTTTCTACCCTGAACCACTTCACTCTTTCTATGACATGGATAACATTAAATTTGAATGGACCGACGGGATATTCGGTTTGGCTATTGGGCCTGAAGCGCCAGACGGTTTAGGACGTACTTTATATTTTCATCCTCTGTCCAGCCACAGGGAGTTTTCTGTCCGTACTTTTTATCTGCGCAACCAAACAACATCTAATAAGGCCGACGCCTTTCGCGTAATGGGTGAACCAAGGAGGAATGCCAAAGGTCAAGCTTCAGCATCTGCTATGGATCGCAACGGCATTCTCTATTATAACCTTGTTGCTAGGAGTGCGGTAGGTTGCTGGAACTCAAAATCTAAACATAACGCTCATACTCAGGGCATCGTGTCTCAAAATAACGAAACACTCTCATTCCCTAATGACCTTAGACTAGATGATGAGCCTGACCAGGGAATTTGGATCCTGTCTAACAGACTCCATCGTTTCCTCTACTCCACCTTAGACCCTAATGATATGAATTTTAGGGTTCTCACCATAAAAACAAGTCACGCTATTAAAGGAACTCCTTGCGATCCACAAAAACTTATCAGTGCTCCAAAACGAGTGAAAAAGTGTAAACAATCATAAGTTGCATCAATAATGCAGTGCTATAAAATAGATATTAATCGGAATCTGCATTTAAAAATATCGTTGCTTTTTATAATCGTTAAAGCTGAAATACGAAAAATGGTTTTTTGAATAAAACATTTCTAAAATGTATGTTGCACTAAGCGATGACAACTTCGTACTTGCTTTAAAATAAATTGATATTTCTCATAATTGTGCCAATATTATTTATCTATATTTTAGTTACTTAGACATTCGACTTGATATTCAGATATATGCCATAGTTATTCATAAGTTTTTAATCCTATAAATGTCAGAGTTCTTACGAATAAAACTGGATATTGAGTCTAAAAAGTGTAAGAAATAATAAAATGGATCTTCCTTAGAATGCTTCTTACTTTTTCATTTTAGAATGTCAAAAATGAAAAATTTTCAATTGTACTTAAGAATGCAATTTTGTTATGATACATCACACACACCATAATTAAATTAGTCAATATTTTTTATTTTCAAAAAGAATATTTTATAAATAAAACAATATACAGAAAGAAAATCGTTAGCATAATTCAAAATAATTTGTGATAAAAGAATTATACCTTATAAATTATTATTTTTATATATATTTATATATTCTATTAGGATTAGTGTTTTTGGTAATTTTGTGATTTTATATGATAATTAAATTATAATCTTTTTATTTTTATTTCTTTATTTTTCCTTCGTCGAATTCCTATTTAATGTAGAATGTTAACGAATAAAGAACTGCATGTGTTCTTATTTTTTCTGAACAAATAAAAAAGAACTACCTACAATAGTTTCCTTTGTGTGGTCCTCTTCGGGTTCATTTTGTTCCCAAGGCTAATCTTTTCAATTTCGACCTTGATAGTCTCTATTTAAAAAAATAAAGTAACTTTATATTTAACCAAATATAAAGTCATAATTTATTTATTAATTTTTAAATAAATATCGATTTTAGAGATAATAAGATTTTTATGTATAATAATGAACTTGTAATTTATCTACTTTAGAATATAATTTATAATAACTGGTGTTGGTATGTATAAATATGATGTTCCTAAATCAGCATCACTATTACTAATTCTGTCATAGTTTTCATTATATATATCCCTTAACATGTTTGTTTTCTTCTTCTTCCTACCTGGATATTATTTATAAGAAACAAAAACAAATATCTTTCAAATTCGATTTTTAGGTGTAATAATTTTTTGTATTTATTAATGTTTTTTTTTTNATCGAAGTTATTTCTGAATCCTGATTCGAAGCTCATTTTAAAAGATGGTATTTTAGCGCAGTCCATCGTGGGCGAATTTTGTATGTCATCAAGAAATGATATTTTCTTTTGAAGTCCGGCTCTTTTTTTACAATCCATATTTAAATCTTTTAACGGTGTTTTTATTATTCTACGATCTTCAAACCTGCCAATGCTGGACTTGGCTTGATATAAATCGACGTCACTGTCAACCTCAGCTTTATCTTTCTTCAGAATGCTGTGTCTATTATCTGTAGCGTTATCGATTACATCTTCTAATAACGATTTAACTATAACTATGCTACAATCTAGAGCCTTCTCATTGCAATCAATGGATGATACATTTTTTATTAAATCAGTATTTAAATTTGTCCCTTGTTTAACTTTATCTTTAGCGTAATTGTTACAATCAGTCTGTGATACATCCTTGTAAATCATGCTGCAAGAACTATTATTTTCCATTATATCAATTTTGGTTTTTTCTATAGTATTTTCAAGAGAATCTTCGAATAGTAGCTTAACTAAATTTATTGCATTAGAAGGCTCCAGGGGTAATTTGTTGTTGATGTTTTTATCTGCTTCGGTATTATTTTCAAAAAGATTTTTGTTAGATTGATTAAGGATATAACAATTAGTTACGTTTAATTGTCCCATATTTATTTTACTAATCAAATCTGGAATTTGATCTGATTCTCCATAACTGCTTACATTTTTATTCCTGCAAGTTACTCCTTTTGGAATATCTTTTAGTATACTTCCTTGCCCTGAATCTTCTTGATTTACAATTCTTTCTACCTTTTCTTCGGTTCCTTGAGCCAGATTTAAAAATCTTGTATTTTCATGTCCCTTTTGGTCCTTAACAGAACTATTAGAATCTAATAAATCCTTGATATCATTTTTATCTATATCTGCGATTGATTTTTTAATTCTTTTTCGTAATGTGGCCACGTCATTTGAGTTCATATCTGACAGTTTTGTCGGTGACGAATTTTCATTTTCTACTTTAGGCCTGTTTAACAAATAAAAAATATAAGACCCATTAGATGTATTACATAGAATTAATATTAGAATGTAAATAGTCAAGGAAGTATAATGAGTATCTGAATCCAATATGATAACTCAAGAAAAGTTTAACTAAATAAATCATTTTTATAATTTACGTATAATTTCATGAATCCTTCCTTCTTTGCTGGGTATTTAAGCCTCGTTCACACGGTGACACTAAGGTCACGACATTTAATGCCGTGACACTGCTTGACACTCAGTGTCTTTATAGTTTGTTTAGTGCCGTGACATCTACTGTTCATACGACGACACGGTGACACTATGTCGCGACACTTAGTGTCATCGTGTGAACGTGGCTTTATTCATATAATTATTTGTGTTAATAAAAGTTGTGGTTACACAATTGATCTCTATTAACGCAGTCCTTGATTTAAACTAGGGCACACTGCTTTTTTTCTTTTTTTTTAAGATATATTTATTTTTCGGAAAATGTTTTAGAAAAGAGAAAGTCCTTCTTCATAGGTCTATAGATGCTATCATTATTATATAGCACATGTTTTATCCTTATCTTAGGTTAAATCGACGGAAAATTCTTTTTTGCGAATGAATGTGCGAGGAAACCTTCTTGGGTTAAATGTTTATAAAACACTTAACAACATTACTCCTGAAAATAATGTATCTCTCTTAGTTATATTTAAACTTAGCTTTACTTTTACTCTCTTAGCTTTACTTTTACTAATGTGAGTACAATTTCGGGAATGCATATTTAGATGAACCGACGGAATAATAATAAAATGATTCATTTTAAAAAAATAATTAGCTTTATTAACGTCCTCTGAACGATAATTTAATCATAAGTTAGTATGACTTTGAGTCAGATACTCTATTAAGTAAATATCTAATTATATCAGAATTACATATAAAAAAATAAATTGATATTACTTGAATTTGACAATCTTTTTTATAAACCAGTCGACCATAGCCTGAGCTAGTAATGAGTCAACAGATCTAGATTTTAAGTTCTTCGCAGAATCAGATGTAGTTTTAGTTGCACTTTCAAGTAAATTTTCTTTGGTACTTTTCTGGAATTCTTCTACAAGCGATAAGGGTAGAGACCATTCGTCTGTTAAAAATGAAGAGGATGTATCTTCAACGATTTGACCTTTGAAATAGAGAGAACAAAGAAGTTAATATAATTTATAAATACGTAATTGTAGAACTAAATAAAATGATTTGGAGCTAAACGATTGTCTAAAAATTAAGACTTTAAGGGGGGGGGATATAATTCCTGCCCGCAGCAGACGCGAAGACTTGCCACGGTATATTTTCTAGACACATTACCCATGAAAAGTTTACGGAGATACTCATACTATAGATGTCCTCGTTTGAAAAGAAATTTCCTAGATTCAAATAAGTATTGCACAATTTAAGGTGGTATCACATAAAACTAATGTTTAAATTTTACTTGTATTTGGCGAATCTAGTGGTGACTGAAAATGACTCCGAACCGTAATTTTCTTGAGTGAATGGTAATAATCATTAACCACTGTCCACATATAGATTGAACAACCTGAAATAAAGATAGTGATTGATAAGTTAAATTTATTTTAAACCTAATCAATATTTAGTTAAAAAAAAAAAAAAAAAAAAAAAACCCTAGAGACACCTTACTAAAATAACTGTAAAAAATCATGTTTATCTTTTGTGGCTTTTCTAAAATGTAAACTTCCCAGTATGAATGATTTGTGTTGGGCTTAACAACCATCTTTTTTACTCCACCCTTTGATTAAACCCCTTAAGAAGGTACTTTTTTACTTTAGCACCCCCCTATATCCCTTTGTGTTAATAGTTATTTAGACAAAGGAACATATAGAGTCACGTATATTCCTGAGTCTAAATTACTATTAAGACGAAGGGATATTTAGTCCTTTTATTAATAGTTATTTATGCACCAAAGGATTTTTTAAATTCCGGGGGGCTTTTACGCCCAAAGACGCAGGCCACTTAGGTGGGCCCATTAAACCCGGGTTAGGGACCGAAATCACGAGTGTGAAGATGTGGCCATTAACCATGACTCCCTCCTGGTTGTAATACAACCAGGAGTGTCATCATCATGGTTTCCAGGCCGAAACCTGGTGGCGCCACTCTTTGGAGGAGCTTCTTTTTTGTTTAAACATGCTGGGTGGACATTGAGCGGGAGGCCTGGTCCGGGAATCGAACCCAGAGCTGCGGTCACCCTCTGACCCGGCTCGATGCTGCTTAACTTGCGTTATCGCACGGCAAGCGCTCTAGCCTCCAAACCACCCAATTAGCTCCCGAAGCGTAGCCGAGGTTTTAAAAACTGGTTTAAAACCCTTGCACAAAAGTTTGGCTATTCTAGCGGTTGAAATTTCCTAGATTTAGTAATGAAAAGGCTAGTAAGGGGACTTGGCTCTAAACACATATTATATGGTCACCATTTTAAATTTAAAAAAGTCAAATTGCAAAATCTCCCTTATAGGACAAGATTTATGTCATCAGAAGAAACTTATTTCCAAATTACAAGGTGACAATTTAGTGTGTCAAATTTGGTCCAGGTATTTAAAAAAAAAAAAAAAAAAAAAAAANAAAAAAAAAAAAAAAAAAAAAAAAAAAAAAAAAAAAAAAAAAAAAATTAGCCTATCAGAACATACGCACACAAACACACACTCACTCACTAAAGTAAGTAAATGAATATGAATTAGTGTAGCTTTAATAATCAAATTTTCAATAGAATATAACAGAATGTTTATAGAATATACAGTTAACATATTGCTTACCTAATTCTAATGCTTCTTCGGCGACGAATTTAAAGCAAGCAAAATTATAATCTTGGCGCGTGGCACAAAGAACGATTCCTATGATGGCAACACCAAGGTTTAACAATATAGACCGCAATCCGGATACCAACATCCAGAGCAGTAATGCGCTTCTCATTTTACCCTGGAATAACCAAATTTAATGAAAATATCTCAGTCTATCACAATTTCACGCTAATAATCAAGAAAAAAAGGTATCATTGACATGCCGGGCATAAAAGGTTTGCTATCACTGGAGTAGATAATTGCAGTGCATTCATACACATTTTGGGCAGATAATAAAGCATTTCGACAAATTCGACATTTTGATTTAATTGCTGAAAGCATTATTCTCAGCGGTGTTCTCCATTGTGATAAAGGCCCAATAGAACAATAATCTGAGTTGATAAACTGTACAAATTTTATAGTTAAACACCCCTAAGCCGTAAAGATACTGTTAAGATTGGGGACAAAATGTAGAATCTCTTATCCTTCAATACGACGCGACGTCTCAACCGTAATAAACGTTTAAATATCGTTATACTTGATTCGACAGCAAAAATAAGTTCTTGTATTAATCAAAAAATATAAAATTTAAATATTTACTTAGTAATTCAAAATATCTGAGATCAAGAAAATAATATATATAAATGTAAATATTACAGGTAATATAACTTAAAAGTCTTTGAATATATAATTTTTTCTCCGAATATCCGAAAAGAAACGATTGCATTTAAAATATGAGTTTTACTTAAAATTAATTCAATATGATTAATATAATAAATCTTGTTCTTATATTGTATATAAATAACCCTGTTAATTAATTAATAAGGTGATTACCATGATAATTGGGTATAGAATAAGGAAATAGGATGCTATGTACAGATGTCCTGTAAACTCTCGGATAAGTATTATTCCTGATATTACTGCAAAATAATTACACAAGTTATATTACCAATTGCAATAAAATAGTAGTAGCATGTTTCATAATATATATATATTCTAGCATCCCCTGATGCGGTTTCGCCGCACGTTCGTGATATTATGATACTTTACAGTGGAAAACCGAATGTGTAGCAGTTCTGTTTTTAGTGTTCATAGGCAAAAACAGGTTCCCTTATACATTCCTGTAATTAACTGTCTGTCTGTATAACGCTTCTAATCTCCAAAAGTCAATCCTACTTTCTAACTCCCTCTCTCTTAAAAAATGTGAATACTTATAGTTATTGCAATCATTCCATAATCATTTTTCCTTATTCTCTTGTTTTTAGTAGGGTTCGAAGCGAAGACAAACCCGACGACCCTTCCTGGGTTTATCTGTCTGGAAGTCGTTAACGCATCCACCTCCGAAAGTAGCCAAAAAAAAATGTGAAACTTTGCCGTTATATAATGTGTAATACCCTAAACCCAGAAAAATTATTTGAGAGTCCAAATATAATATCATCTCATAAAAACAAGGTCGTTTTACCTTCTCACATAAAGAGAAAGTATTGTGATTGTGCGAAAATTGGATTTAAACATTTTGAGGTCCCCTGAGTCTAAAATAGAGGTTTTTTTGAAAAAATGACAACTGCGAAGACGCGTGGAGCTATATATTCCATCCTTGCGAAAACATAGTTATTCTTAGTAAAAAAAAACAAAAATCGAATTTTTAGAAATGTTTCATATTTAAGCCCATCAAACATTAGAATACATTTAGCTACTGTCAAGATGTTGAGATATTTAGTAGTTCTTGAGATTTTTGCTGACACAAAAAATCGTGGTCTCTTTATATTTGTAAGATGTGAAATGGTTTATAATATGGTAAGAAATGATAAGATGTACACAATATTTTTTGATATGATAAGTTGAAAAATTACATACCCGCAATACATAACTGCAACACAGAATTAGTCTATCCATTTAATAAACGGCTTAATAAATTGGTATTTTAAATGCTAGTCAAAAACTATGGCCACAGCTCTTACATGTTCATTTTAAGAGTAGTGTAAAACTAATAGCCTTAATAGCTTCAAAATTGTAAAGAGGTCTAATTTCTCGGTAATGCAATTGGCGCAAGGAAGTGCTGCGATTAGTGTTGTTTTTAGATTTTAAGTTTTACACTCAATTGTGGTAAGATGCGAGGGCGGTACGTGACACACTAATTGGCTGACGTTTAATAAGTGTTTTCGAAATTTTGGGAAAGCATGAAATCAAAATAACCTTAAGGACCTTTATAACAGATAAAGGTAACATTGATGCTTTTTCCACTCTAAAAGTTCTTATTTAAAAATACTAAAATGAAATAATATTACCCACCAAAAAAGTGTAACTTATTTCTATTAAGAAAACCTTGTGTACTTTGTATTAATAAGATACATCAAGTATATTCCTACAATACACCTAGTTAAAATTATTGTTAGCGTAAAGTAAGTATACCTGATGTAATGAGATTTTGGAAGGGGCTTAAACTGTCTGATAATTCTAATTGCCATACTTCTTCTAGGTTTTGATTGTAAAACTCATTAATGGTTCGGTACTGGAATAAAAGAATAATGCTAAGAGTAAACTCGTTTTATAATATTATAAAACAATTAGCTCAAAAATTCTCAATAATTTTAATCATACTTTATTATGGAAAATAAATATATGTAGGCTACAAGCAAACAAATTAAACAATTTAGTTAATATCATCTTTGTTTTATTTTACCGAAAGTATTAAATTTAATTCTAAATATCAATAAGAGACTAAATTTTCTTCAAATTTTACACATTTATATATATTTTTTTTAAAATTTTATACATCTACTACCATTGAACCAATATCAAATTGATTATGAAACTTTGTTTTTCATGATCCTGACTACAACATTAGTTAGTTAGTCAAATATTTCTCCAAATCAAAGTCACCTATCCACTAACTAATTTGGTTCTCAGTATCATGGAAACAGTGTTCTCCAACATTTTGGTACATTTTGGCCGCTCTTTACGGATTTTTTTTTAACAGGGGCCTGCCTGAAATCTATTTTTAGATTAAGACATATCCTTTCTATTTACTGGAAAGATAATATTTCTTTTAAGCCTAGTTTGCACGGGTTGAGTATTTTAGTAATTTATAGTACTCGACTCGTTTGGACACTTTATTACTTACTAAATTTATATAATCGGCACTGACTAAATTACCCGGCCGTGGCTACTAATACTAAAATACTCGATCCGTGCAAACTAGTATCATATCTTTTACTCTGGAGAGATAATATTCCTTTGTCTTAATAGTTTTTGGTCTAAAGCCTAGTTTGCACGGGTCAATTATTTTAGTATTAGTAGACACGGTCGAGTAATTTAGTCTGTGTCGAGTATATAAATTTAGTAAGTATCGAAGTGTCCATACGAGTCGAGTACTGCAAATTAATTAACTTCTCTACTAAAATACTCGACCCGTGCAAACTAGGCTTGACGAATATCACTTGTGAGGTGACGCTTATTAGAAAGGAGCAACTCGATATACTTTAGTTTAACTGCTCATGCCCCGCAGGCGAACTTTGCCGCCCACATATTCTTATAGACAAAATTCGAGTTTGATCTTAGTAAGTCTTTCACTTTTATGCACACTATCGTCTGGACCATTTTGTGTGTAAAGTAGTAGTCTAAGTAGTCAAATCACCTATCAAGTTAATTACAACCAATTAATTTGGTATGGGTAACCAAGTAAATGAGTGTCTGAATGGTAATGGTTTTATATTATTTTTTTCATATTAAATAAATTAATATTAATTTTTATAAATTATTCCCCTTTCTTACGACTCCAATAAAGCTGAGAAATAGTATTTGGATCCTCGACGAAATTTTCCAGGGCATTTTGCTAAAATTTGCACTTTTTGTCAAAGGAATTTCTTTTCTTTTTTTTTAATCCAATTTGTTAAAATCTTAAATTATAAATAATTTTGTTGTGATGTTTCTGTCAAAGAAAATGTGGCGTTATTAATTTAAATATACTATTTTATATTTAGGCAAACCATACGTCTAAATGTAAAATATGACTATAGTATTGGATAATGTAGTTTTTTTTACTTTTAAACATTTGTTAACTGTATCGAATTTTGTCATCGAATAAATTAAATGAAACTTATATGAACATAAATATATTTGTAGTTGAAAGTCTTACTGCTGATGTGAAGTGAAGAATATCTAACTTTGTTCGCGTCAGTACGCCTTTGATAATGAATTTTTGATGTGCCAAGTAGTACTCTTAAGATGTCGATAGTTCTCTTAAAAAAGAGTATATAAAGAATTGCCTCTGAATTTTAGTTCTCTTAGGAAATTGTAATATCTGGAAGGGAATTCTTCAATTTGCTCCTCCACCAACGTGAGCTGTATCTAAGTTTTAACTCCCTAGAGAAAACTACTGTTTTGCAGAGGTCTACCTGCTAATTCTCTTAGATAAATTTCAATCATCAGTAAATCTCAATCTCATATGGATTTGATGGGAAATAGTATGAACAAAATTAGGTTTGAACTTAGGTATAAGCTAGGTTTGAACTAGTATAGTATAATGTTATAATTCAATGGCGCACATTACTCACATAATTGCGTCTGTCATGGCCGGGCGTATGACAGGTTGCACATAATAAATCAAGATTTAAAATAACATGTTTAATTTTTTAATTTATTTTATATGGAATTTAAAAAATGTTCTTCAGTAAGGAAACTTAAATTCGATGATTGCGGTTACTGGTTTATTGAACTCACGGAGACCCTATTAACTTTTAATTGCATCCCAGATTATGACATCTTGACAAAATCCTTATTTGTGTTCCTCTTACTTAATAATAAGTCTGATCTATATAGTTAAAAAAAACTCATTTCAGAAGGTTTTAGGGAAAATGATAGTAAACAATAGATTTTTTCCTTTAAGAGACCCAATTCTAAGGAAAAAAACTATTAGACTACCAAAAAAAGAAAATAAGAAAAACATTGTTTAAGCCCTTATATATATACATTTAAAAAAATTACAAGTGATGAGTAAAATTTAAGTACATCGTAGTAATATCAAATTGTGAAATTTTTAACAGATCATAATATGAGATCTTACTATCAAAAATAAGCCTGCTAAGTATTTAATGCCACATTTTGTAATAAAATGTGACAAGAATAGAAGTATAAAAAAAACGAAACATTTATTACTTCAATTTAATTTTTGTATAACATTATCAATATTATTTATCTGACTAATAACATTTAATATATTATGAACCATTAAAATACAATTACGAGTTGAGTATTTTATTTCTTTTATACAAGTCTGTTGCACCATTCATTATTTTTAAATAATACAATTTATAGATTGAATCTTAAGGGGCCCACAAACTTACAGTTTAACTGCAGGCCGTTATCTTATACGATTATCGTAAGGCCAAAATCTCAGACCACCACACATTAACAGTCCACCGCCTGCAGGCAATCGTAAAGAACTACAGATCTGTGCCTGTATGCGCCACACACTGTGCGATGAGCGCCTGCAGGCCGAGATCTGACGATTTTTAACTGCAGTCCGACGGAGGGAAATAAACAAAATAAAGACGATTTTGTTTTGACAGTCCGTGGCCTGACAGTCCACGGACTGTCGTCTCTCGTTCCATCCGATCCTCGCCTCAACCCTCCACACACCTACAGTTCACCTCCGACTGCAGTCCGTCATCTTAAGGAAAACTGACAAGTGTGTGGCCAAGCTCCGTGGACTGTCAGATCATTATCTTCAGTTAAACTGTAAGTGTGTGGGCCCCTTTATACTTTTTGAAGCGTACAATAATGCGTTTTGGATTCAAATTGAAATAAATTATTAAAAATCAAAATATATTTAAAACTTAATAATATAGCTTGCCACTTAAAAGATAGATTAAATCTCTCTTCTATCTTATAAAAATAAAAATTATCGTTTAAAATTTCAATTTATTTTTAATATTGCATTTATATTTATTATAAATAAACTTGATTGAGATTGCTCCTTCTACTAAAGTGCTTAATATTATGAGATTCCCATATTTATTTTAAAAAAAATCGCTATTTTATATTTATTAATACATTATTAGATTCAAACCATTTTTTTATAGTTTCCTGGCCTGATATATTTAATTAAATTAGAAAGCTGAACCGTCTCATTTAAGTGGCAAATTATTTTCTATTTTGTCATGGAAAAAACCTTATATTCTAATAATAAATTACTTGGTATAGTTGGGCCTATTTTTTATTTAAAAAAATAATAATAATAAAACCCTATTATTATTTTGCAGATGGCTTGTCACTGTTATTTTAATATAAATAATCAAATCGTGAATTTATATTAAAAAAATAACTATTGAAATTATTTTACACAAGTTATGAAATTGGAGTTTATGATTATTTCTTTCTATTTTAGTTATTGAAAAGATTAGAAATCTTTATTTTTCAAAAAGGAAGTTCAAATATCACAGAGTTAAAATAATAATAGTTTAAATTAGCCCTTTAAAATTATTTACATTATAGCTATAATTATTTATAGAAAATAAAATTTACATTTATGTAATTAGAGATTGTACAAATAAATATATCAACTGCTTATATTTTGTCACAAAAGAAATTAATGTTAGATTTATTTTGTTAAATATCTCTTTTTTAAGCGTAAACAAAAACACTCCTAATTATTAAAAAAAAGTAAAATTTTAACAAATATCAATTAATTAACAATGATAAATTAAAATAATATTTACATTAATAGCACTTATATATGATATACATTTTTTATACATATACGTAAGTATGAAAATGTATATGTATATAAATAAAATATTTTTTAAAGGCGATGCATAATTGGTTTTTATGCGCAATTTAAGGCATTTTAGGTACTGTTAGGAATTATTTCTTTAAATACTGTTGTGTTGGTACGTGTCAATTTAAACAGCTGTTCACCTCCTTCCGTAGGGGAAGTTATATGGTCCTTGTCCTTTTTCTTCTATAACTAATTGATAGAAGCTGTAGACCACTACCCATAAGTAGATGAATATTGCTGAAACAAATTAATTTATTGTTTAAAAATGGGAAGTTCATCACAGAAAATAATACAATAAAAGTCCAGTCATGCACCATGACTTAATGAGCGAATTTTCAAAGAAATCTGCGTATTATTGGCTTATGATAATATAGAAAAAATTTTGGTTTAGAATTTGGATGGTGAAAAAAAATGTATACACACGGGTGCGGGATACAAAAGTCAAAAGTAGAATTTACCCTTCAAGATGCACATCGTTGGAAAGCTCTTTAAGAGTACAGTAATTGTTGTTAAGCACACTTTTATCATACTTTCATATAAAAGGGGGGTAAAATAGAAAAACACGATTTTATGCTATTTTTGACCCTAAATTGTCAAAATGTGACCACTAAATGAACTCCAGAAATTCTGGCCTACAAGCTCATCCTTTCTTTTGATATTATTGAAATTTTAAAATTTATTTGAAACTTTTAAGTGCATCCTAAGGGGTGATATCGTCTGGAGTGACACATATATACATACATACATAAAAAAAAGAGTTTAAAATTAGGAATCGATTCATAATGGCCTAAAACGGATTTCCATGGAAAAATTTTTCAAAAATTCGCATTACAAATATTTGGTTGGATTCCCCTATACGGGGCATCATGTATAGAAATGCAAAAACTAACAAATATAATGCACACATAATTAAAGTGTTTCCTATATATTGATATAAATTGCATGATTTATGTATTCTTTTTCATTTCATACTCTTTTGAAAAACCAGATACGCTACATCGAAGCCCAGGTAATCTACTACAGATACATACGCCCAAGATTCCAAAAATCGACCTGTATACAGCTGTGTCTCAAAATAGAGATCTGAAGATGGAAATTGTAATAAGAGAAAACTTATGAAATGAAGAAGAATTCATAATTGGTGCATTTTTTATCAAAGTATAGAAAAGACTTTAATTATATGTGCCAGTTTTTTCCAATTCTATACATGATGCCCCGTATAGGGTAGTCCAACCAAATATTTTGAAGCCATTGCAATAGCTTAATTTTCTTCGAAAATTCCCTAATATTTTATAATAGCCCCTTAATTAATGTTATTTACATTATAGCTATATTTATTTATGGATTATAAAATAGGCACTTCTTTTCACTGTTACTTTAACTTCCCTTACAAAAACTGAAAGGAGTAACAATCTGAAGAAGGTGTGAGGAATGTTCTTCTTTAGACTGTTACTCCACTTAAAAAACAGAAGTGTGGTATTCCTTTGTCCTAAAGTACATGGACTAAACATCCCTTTGTCTTAATAGTTATTTAGTCAAGGAATGAAGGAATAAATAATTATATTCGTTTATATTCTTGGTTTTGAAATAGGGCAAAAAAAAAAAACTCAAGGGGGTAACAATGTAAAGAAGTTCCATCTGATACACATTTAGGCAATTAGTCATTGAAATGTTCTTAATCAATTTATCAATATGTATATCCATGGTTACGCTGCTACGAATATATTTTGAGGGTTTGTTATCTGGGCTCCAAGGGAAGGGTTAGAATATTGTTAATATTCTCAAGGTAAAACATTAATATTTGTTAATATTCTCAAGGTAGGGGTTGAAAGATGATGTACGAGTATTCTATAGATATAGATATTCTTCTATGGTTATAGATAGAGATGCATTGCTCATGACATTTTCTTCACCAGTATTAGAACTATAATTTGAAAATTACTTAAAGATTTCCCAAACTTATTTGGATATTTGACTGTTTATCAATGATGTTGAAGAAACATCTAGATTACAAATCATTGACCAGCATTAACTAGTAGCTTAATGCATGTTAACTGGTTTAAATCAGGTTTAAAGCGGTTAAACAGATTAATCGGATTTAAAACTAGGAAATATCTTGAGCATATCCATATCTATCACATGGAAGAATTATTAAATATGTATATCTTTTTAGGTTTTATCCTTAGTAGGAGAGGGGTGGGGGAAGGTATTGTTCGGTATTATCTCTCTTTACGGGGGATATCTTATTCGTACTTTTTCTCTATTATTTTAATAAATGAACTTAATAACTGCTGTACCTGCTCCTATGAGGCCGAATATGAGCCAGATGACACCCGCAAGAGTATTACTGTTGATAAAAAGGACTACAGCTGTGTAGATGACAGAAATGACCATGCCAACTGCTATTAAAATGGCTAGTACTACCCACGGCATCATCATCCATTTGTTCCTCTGAAATAAAGTAAGAAGATGAATGATTAGCATAAGAAATAAATATCAAGGTGGAGATACACTTGCCGTCAAATTGGGGAAGTAGCTTGCATGCCAAAAGAGGGTATTTGCCAGTAACTGGTATATACTAAGGATTTTTATTAAGTTTACGAGTATATCTGCTTGCTTACCAGCTAGGCATGCCGTTGAACATTTACACGTGCAAGCTACTTGCATATAGCTGGTATGTTTTTGTGCAAACTACAGGCATGTGTATCTCCACCTTCAGATTATACGAATAATTGCTGTCATCTCACATATGAACGAATTTGTTGTGTGATTTTTTCAGTTTTGATAACTTGCGCCACCAGTCAAGCCACTTTTACTTAACATATTTCTAGATTAGGTACTATAATTAGCCATTTGTACTTAAAAGTGTTATAGCCTACTTTAATTTCTTAATTTACACTTTCATCCACCTATATACATTACGTATTTTATTACTGATTGCTTTATTTTATAATTATTTTACAGCCGTTAACTCCATTCAGTCATTCGCTTTTAGCACGCATGAGATGCCGGGTTATCTATTTCCGACTTCCGTTACCCCTAAAGTTCGACGATCACAAATTATCTTGGTTTTATTAATTAAAGTAAAGAACTTAAAGAGGTAGAAAGGGAGCTAAGTACTAATAACTAAATCATTGACATAAATGAAACATTGACTACACCTTGTAATGTATGCTTACTTTTTTTCCAATATTAAAATAATTGGATACCTTTATAATATTTAATCATTAGGGGTTTTGCATGTTGCATGTTATAATTTAACAGTTCATAGACATTTTTTTCGACGAAAATTTAAATTTACGAAACGTTTGCATTACATTTTCTTTTTCATAGACTTATAGGAANAATATTAAAATTATTGGATACCTTTATAATATTTAATCATTAGGGGTTTTGCATGTTGCATGTTATAATTTAACAGTTCATAGACATTTTTTTCGACGAAAATTTAAATTTACGAAACGTTTGCATTACATTTTCTTTTTCATAGACTTATAGGAATGTTCACAGGCTTATAAGAATGACTTAGACTTAATAGTATGTTTGTAAATATATACTATTATACAATATTAAGAGAGTTCATTATGTGAGTGGATTCATCACTTCTCTTGCAGATATTCACTTTACAACTGAGTTTCATCATTAACTAATGACTCAGACACTCGTCAGAATTCTAAATCGTAGGTTTAGCTCATACATAGAAAAAATAATTTATTGAACAAATATTGTTGAACCGTGCAATTCTTTCAAGACTTTCACAACAGTGTAACAGTTCACTGTTTCAATTTATTTATTTATTTTATTATAAGATTTTTTTTTTTTACTACATTATTTTAGTTTTTTGTTTACCAGTTAATTGGTAATTATCAATTTAATCTTATAATTTAATTGTATTAAAGTCGCATATTCATATAAAACTATTGACCTTATCTGGTTTGATTCCTATAGATAGAGTAATGAGACATCTTTCGCTCTCATATTTACATTATTATTGTTATTATTATTAGTTGTGGCTTCAATCAATAAATCAAAAAGGTTGAAAATAATAAATTAAATTTCTAGAATTCTTGGAAATATTTTTACTCATCCTTCAAACTTCAGATCTGATATTAGATTTGGCACTGAGCCTTCATGGTTTGTTATGCTAATCTATTTATAGTCGGTGGAGTGTAAAGATAGAAGATATTAGTTAAGGTATAAAATACGCAAATTCTCTTTACTTAGAATCTACAATTAAATTGTTTTGCCTTTTAAATTAATTGCAGGAAAAGAGATTAAAGAGTAATTCGATACTGAGTGGATTGTTCTTTTTTTCGTTAGTAAGGTGTATTATTTTGTTTGTATTATAGTTATATTACACGTATAAGGTAAAATTCTGATGGGTTACTCTTAGGTATAATTAATTTCTGATTAATGTTAAATGTATTATGTGTATACTAGCCGTTAGGCCCGCGGTAACGGGCAGAATAATAAATATGGTTGAGAAAAAGAGCTGAGAGATAATTAGTTATAATTAAAATAGATATTTAATGAGATATTTACTGTTTAAATAGTAAGCTTTATGCAGTTATAATTAAAATTAAAACATTTAAATAGGAAGTTTTGTGCTCCGGGATTCGTTATATAGATATGGCGCAATTGGTTAAGTCTCAGGCGTTCACCCAGGAGACCCGGGTTCGATGCCAGCTTATGGCGCATCAATTTTTAACGTTATAAATCATTTANGAAAATGTTACGTCTGTGCGTCAATCACGTTCAAACAGCTGATCAGAATTTATAGTTTTTGGGTACAATGTTAAGCTCAATTCTGCGGGTAATATAGACTTATAGACTATAAAACTTTTGCTAGCTCTATATGAGGTGAAGAACGGAGCTTCTAAATAGATTTCAATATTCTAATTTTATTTTTTATAAAAATGAATCTCACCAAAGTTTTATATAGCAATATTTTATGTTTTGTCTAAATTTCTGTAGGACGAACTGAAAAATAAATAAGTTTTAAATCGTAGTCAATGCAAGATGACAAGATGAAGATTGTAAATATGGGACATGCCAAAACAAATAAAATAACTTACGGATTTTTTCCGAACTAACTTTCCATACATCAAAATTTGCTGTAAACGAATTAAATTTGCTAAAATATGGATTAAAGTATTAAAATAATGCATTGTCATCGTGTTCTGAGCTATTCTAAAGTTTCAAATATCTAGCTACTTGGTAAGTTAGTTAAAAATCGATTGCAAGATTTCTACTGGACAGACAAACAAAAAAGAAAGCAAGCTAATAAAAACGCTGTAAAAAAAAAAATAATAAATAATAATAATAATAAATAAATAAAAATAATTATATAATAATACAATATATTTATTAATAATATCTAATATATTTATTAAAATCTAATATTAGGACAAACGGACATTAAACGCTAAATTGGTTCTTTTATGTTATGTATAAAATCAAATAAATTCTTTCATAGATCTAAAAAAGAGACATCAATTTTACATCGGTGTTTTCCATCAACTTTTTTATAATTTAACTTTGGTTTTTTCAATTTTTTCTCGTTGATATAATCACTCCTTCCACATCCTTTACCGAAGGATGTGAACCGAAGGATGTGTTAAAGACGAGATGGAAGCGAATATAATTTTGTGGTGCTCATTTACAAGAGCCGCTAGATTTAAAAATTAAAAGTTTAATTTTGAGATTATAAATAGCAAAAATTATAATCTTCAAGAAAAGACGTTCATAAAATTCATTTGTAAATATTGAAATTGCGTCATATTCTTGAGTGTATAGGAAAAATTATTTATTTGTAGTCATTATAAAATAATTAATTGATGATACTATACTATTCTTAATTGCGTAATCAATATTGAATTATTTTTAATTATTTACTGTTGCATTTTCTCATTGCAATATTATATTTCTAACACACTCAAATTAAAATCCACTTCATTTTATGATACTATGTCTAAATTTGTTTCTAGAACTGTTATTATGTGAAATCATTTTCTTAGAATAATTATTATAAATTGTGTATTAACCTCATTCTTCGAATTAATAATATAAACGTAATATATATTGACTTTGATTTAATAAGCAAAATTACATTGGCGTCTGTCTAACCGCAAATAATATAAATATTCATGCTGGTTTTAACCATTGGATCGAGTTTAATTGTAGTTGCTCAATAAATTATTTTTATGGAATTAAATATTTTTTTCCCCATTCTGAAATGAAATGAAAAATGAGGTTTGTTTAAAGAACATTATTTAAATCGATTTAAAATTCTAAATGTAAAAATAAATATCATTAGTTGACATTTTTTAAAGATAATTAGCATAATTAAAAACACTTTAATTTGGTTGCATTTTTATTTACTTCCTCCATTCATAAGTTCTTTATCTTCACTGTTTCCTTTATAGTAGTAAATAACTATCTTATACCAGATATTTATCTTGTATCATGTAGGTACATTTTTCTTCTTGTATCGTTTTTTCTGCACAACGAATACATAATTCCCTTTTCCTGCTTACTTGTTTTATTAATTGCTGAAGACCATTTCCGAACCATTCCCAAACTCTCTTTTGGCTGTTGGTTATAGTACTTTAAGTTATAATCGTTGATTTATACAATTTTAAAATAATAACTATACATACCTATTTCTGGTGGCAATGTATCTATGAGGATTGTTCTCATTTTAATTGATGTTAAAAGAACAATTAACAGCATGCCAACACCTACCAGCTATAAAATAAAATAGTTAATATTAACATCCTGATTTTATAAGAAATAAAGTAATGTGCTTATTAGAATCCATAGAGCTGCCTAAAATAGTAAACTAGACTATTGTAAATCCAACTGATTACACAATTGCCCTTTTGTTATGGTGATATTGATTATAATTTATACTTTTTTTGTAATCTCTCTTTGCTGACTCATACTTAAAATAAATTAGCAGAAATTACTAATGTCGTTTAAAATATGTAGTCTGATATTAGAAAGATTTCCCTCATTCCTAAACTCGGTCTTCCATTAAATCTAGGGGTCTCCAATCCCAATCCCGTGTGACATTTTCATCCAGCACACTGTGTCACAAAGGAAGTTACAAATGAAACTAAACAATGCAAAATTATAAGTTATCCATAATCAATTGCCATTTCAAAAATCAAGAAAGAACAGCGCGGTTCTTATTGAAAGTTTTTTGGATTCAGTGGGACCATAATGTAAAGTAAGATGGCTTAGTGGTGCCTACTTCATCCGGCTATGGGCTGTCCTATTCAGATCCGGCCCTTTCACCAATGATAGGAGACCCCGATATAATTAATCTATGAAGGATGTCGTTTGTAAACGGAATTACCTTAGTAGGATAAAATTTTACCAAGTTCAAATAAAAATGTATAGGTTTCAAAATTTCTATGTAGATGGTGAGAAAATCGCACCCTTGGCATAGACCTCAAAATCCCATGAAGAGTTACTTAAGAACCTTAAATGGAAACGTTCTTTATGGCAGAATCGTGTAGGAAAGGTCAAAATACACTGTTCTGCAAAATTTAACGAACTTTCGGGCTCCTAGAAAATTTTATCTGAACTTTAGGTTTTTGGGGTTGTTGAATCCAAATCTGAAGTCGAAAATTCTCCTTTACGTACAGTTTTCCCGGAAAATAGCCTAATGTTCGGAAAAATTGTGTTTTTGGGGGTTTCGACACAATTTTTCGCCCAATAAACTTTTGTAAAAATTTTCTATCCCTTTTTCAGTGATACAACAAATGTTTCAATTTTCTTAAAAAAGTAAGCTCAGCAGATTTTTTTGACTTTAGATTCATGTTCTTCATGATATTTGAAGATATTAAAACGCCCCAAAAAAATAGTTACACATTTTTTTGGGCGAATAATTGGGTCGAAAACCCCCAAAAACACAATAGCTGACACAATTGTCCGAACTTTAGGCGCATTTACCGGGAAAACAGTACGTATAAGAGAAATTTTAACTTCAAATTCGGATTCAGCACAACATTTTTTTTATAAAAGGACATTTTATTCTGTAGCATTTTTTGCAGAACAGTGTAATCGAACAAAAAAATAATAGAGAATTGAATAATAATAATCGTCAAAAACTTTCCGAGGTATGTGGGCTATTATACTTTTAATATTGCTGCGGAATTAGAGTTACCTAAAAAGGGTGGAAATGGAACCTCAAACCACAAGTACCGAAAAGAAACAAGAATTATTCTCTGTCTCTTATGTTTACAGCATATAAAATAAACAAATTAGTAATTTAGCGAGACAGATTTGTGGGTCTAGCAAACCTTGGTAAATCCATTTGGGTCTTGCATACCGAACTATAAAAGTCTATAATTCAGGAAGATTTCGATAAAAAAATATATATGTATATATGGAATTGACCTCTGCTTTACGATTCCACCATGAAATGGGGTCCCATTTTAATGTTTGCTCTTTTCAAGGAGCATTGGAAGAGCTTGTATACTTGTGAACATATTATGGATTGTTATAAACTCTTAAACTTTTATTTGAATTGATTTTTTTTTTTTAATTTGATCCTACTGAGATAAAAAACCGTTCCAGACACCCTGTGTGATAGTTGGTTCTGCGGATATCTGTCGGTAATTCTGTTTTGAAAATATTTCTTGATAGCATGATAACAATAATCTCTGGATATGACTACACTGCATCATCACCCAACACACTGAATTTAAAACCTTTAAGCTTCTAAATTACCAAATATGTGTAAGTGAGTAAAATGAGTTAAAACTAGTAAACATTTCTAAAATTGGAAACCATATACTTCTCGTTCCAAAAATGGTTATATATGTTATAACTTATTTAAAAATGGTTATAAATGTATTAGCACACATTGTTTTTAAGAATTATATTTTTATAAATAGAAACGGTAAAAAGAAAAGTAAAAAATAAGTAGTTAAGAGATTTAACATTATTAATATACGTATTACTCACCATTCCTAGAACACCTGTGAATATTGTGCCAGATTTTAATGAGCTGCAACCGCAGCAATTATTAACCCAAGGCATTCTGAAACAAAAAAATGGGTAATTTAGAATATAATAAAATAAAAAAAAATAAAAAAAAATAAATAAATTACATTTATAATTTACATTAATAAACAATAGGTTGATAAGTAAACAACAATAATAACTGAAAGTCGTATATATTAATAATAGAGATATTAATAATGCTACGACTAAAAATCAAAATTGATATTTGAGGCATCAACTCAAAAACATATAAAATGTCTTAATTTTAATGGTCACATCTTAACATATAATTCGGGAAAAAAATAAGAACAGTTTTATAAAATTTGGGGTATATTTTGATACAAAATGCTTTACCGAATACTTATTACTTGTAGAACTGTAGAACATATTTTTTATACTAACATTTTACTTAGAAAATTATATGAATGATATGGTTCTTAATTAATATGGCGTGGATTCGTTTATAGAATACTTAATTAAATTACTACGATGATTTAGTTTATCAATTTTATCTATATACAAACCTTTCATTCAACTTGAAAATTCTCCGTCCCTAGAGTTTACAGTCTATAAGATTAGAGTTGGCACAATCAAAAGGCGGGAAAATTTTGATGGAAACGATTTTATTGGTCCCCCATGTTGAATGCAACTTCAGAAAAAAATGCTCTACTCTACCCCTGTTCCACAAAAAAAATATAACATGGCAACACCAATTTTCCCTTTTTATAACCCCAAAACTACCTCCACAGTTGTTGTTTCCCGCCTTCGATTTGCCAACTCTAATCTTATAGACTGTAGTGTTATTGATGTTAAGTTTGTTCAACAACAAAACAACTAAAAAAAAACTCTTGCTGCTTCGGTGCAGGAGGGAGCAGCATTGGACGTGGGTCAGTACTTGGATGTGTGACCGTTCTAAACTTACTGATTTATTATCATTCTTTAAAAAAAAAAATATTTAATACCTATATTTTATTTAATTATTCGAAGTTTGGCGGTATTTTGACAGATGTAAACTTTGACGTCATCAAAATTATCGCACTAATAAATAATTATATTATACTAGAAGGCTTTGGAAACAAAACTATGTAGCCATTTCATTTCATGGCTGTAGCCCTACATGATAACATGAAACATACCCACTAATACCTAGCATGAGCCCCGTGCGGAGTGCGGGGTGTAGGCAATAGTCATTTAGTCATTTATATGATAGATTAGTGTCTTGACGACGGCGACGACGCACCTCAAAATGATAATTTGATGTTGTTAAGCGATGGTAACCACAATATTCCATAAAAATAAATTTTTATTTTGATTTTTTGGTTGTCAAATACATATAATATAATAACGTTTCTAAATTGATCTACTAAAGAGATATTATAACTTCTTAATTAATTTACATAAATTTACTTGTTTTCTAAAATTAAATTTAAGCAGAACGGATCGTATATTATAAACCAAATCGACTAACAAATTAAGTTAATGTATTAACTTAACTCATTCTTAGTTAGCTAAGTTATTCTATAAGAATCCTAAATTGTTTACTGCACTTTCAAATTAAGAAATTTTACGACCGGATGTTTACAAAACATCTTGCGGCATGCACACGATTTCAATTATGAAGATCTTTTGAAGTGTGGGTTTTGTGTTCATAGCAAGGACGCAGCGTAGAGTGGGAGACAAAATAATCCCACGTCTTCATGTAAATAAATAGGCGTATTCTTTTATTCAGAGTTTGGAATTCTTGAATTGTTACGTGTTGTCGGTAGAACTAAGCAAATATTTGTACAATTTTTTAATCTTCATTAGCGCCATATGAAGTAAATATATTTTTTTCTAAAAGCTATTTCATTCATGGACTATGGATTTTTGGATGTTATTTCATTTTTTAGTACTTCATCTCTTTTTAAAATCCTCTCAAACATATATTTACTATGTAAATTCATATTTCTCATAGAACTTAAATGTTGATTAGTTCACATTTGAAGTATACATTAAAAATTATTCTCTAGTATTTTATAGGAAAATAAAATATTACTTTTTAATTTATTTGTTAACAAATAAATTTGTACGAGTCAAACTTAACTTTAAATAATATATATTCTTGTATTTTATACATATGTATTAAAATATAAGTATGTACTTGTATTACATTGTTATTAAACCGCACTTTTTTTGGACACTTATAGCTTAGCTTCTGTATTAAATAGAGATATGGGGTTTGCAGGGTCTGCAAACTACATTCTTCTAGTTTAAATTTCATATCTATAACTTTAAAAAATATTAGGGTAAAGCCACGCAATGACGGTTTGAAATAGGGTCTTTAAAAAAGTCGTTGTCCGAGTAGTAATCTTTGTCTGGTATTATAGTTTTGATAGAATTAATAACTATATCTGGTGGAGTGGATGTTCTTTGTAGCTAAGTGGGAGGAGTCCCT
>KZ651301.1:553672-571726 GCA_001010745.2 Gerris buenoi | reverse complement strand
CACCCTTACAACTATAATAAAATAATACTTACAAATAGACTTACTAAATACTTTTAGAAAGTCAAATAAACTTACAACAATCTTAATAATAGATAAATATCCAAATACCACTGACACAGTTTACAATTTGCAGACAAATTAAATGTGGTTATATGTATTCGCCCACATGTTAGGTGTGAATATATAAAATTAAACCAGGTATAGTTTCAACTTATGCCGAGCTAATTCTTAGTTATTGTCCGAAACCAAACAAGCTCTGAAATACTAAACTTAGCCCCTTTCACTACTTTCTAATTAAAAACTCATTTAAATGTAGACCTCATTCAAAAGCCGTTTCACAAATGTTAATTTAAAAAAGGGACCGATTAATAATAGATGAAACATTATTTGCATTTTACTAATCGTGACTAGGATTAGAAATTTATCTCTGTATGTTGTAAAAAATTACTTCTTTTATTTATAATTCTACTTTGTCATTCATCTCCATGCATTGTCGTGACGGATATAATCAAACATAGTACTATACTCAAGGTCCCTCAGCCAAACTCATATTTGGTGAATTTATTACTGATAATATGGAAAAATCGGTCAGAGACAACTCAGACAAACTTTCTCATATACGAGTTCATAATTAATTGGGCCCAATATGTTTTCCATTTATTAGTTTTTATATGTACATTTAATTATTATTGAACATTCCATAAAAATGTATCGTAAAAATAACTTCTCCTGGGCGAGGAATCGAACCCGGGCACTCTCTGTCTACGTTTTAAGCTATTTTCTCAGGAACTAGATGTTTTCCGAGAAAGTAAAAAATAGGTAAATATCTTTAAAAAATGAGATGGTTTTAAAACTCGATTTCACAATAGTAGTTGTTTATTACATGAGCTTGAAAAAAGCACATAACGAGGAAAGGAAGTTGTCCTAGATTAGAAGTTGTTTTATGGTTATTACAGGTCTTTGAAGGTAAAGGTTACTTCGTGGCAATGTCGAGGTCATGTTTGCCTTCCTATGTGGGTCAGGTCTTTCAATCTGCTTGCCTTTAATGGGCCGACGCCCTTCAACACAAGCATCTTCCCTTCCTGTAGACTGTAGACAATAAACCGTAGAATCACTGCCACGCCCTCTATAATCTAACCCCAAACTCCATAGTTCTAACTGTAACCAATTCAATTCTTATAATCATCCTCTTGTTTACTGTTATTGCTTTGTCTTTAATGAGTACTTCAGTTTGAATAGTTTATTTTACTACTTTGATCGAAACATAAGTAAAGCTAAATGCTTTTAAAGATTATTCTTTACCGAAGATAACGGAAGGTATGTGATCGTTGTGAAGAACCAACTTTTTTTTTAGACACAAATCCGTTTATACATCAGGGAACATTTTTGATCCAATGTCTGTCGGCCTGTCTATATAATTTTTGCGAACCTAGCATGACTTAAAAACTACTTGTTCTATGTTCGATTTTAATCAAATTTGGAGGGTGGGTCATTATTAGCCCATTGTTTTCCCTTATGAGTTTCAATTTTTTGTACCCATTTTTTTTTACACCTATATTTTCAAAGTAGTCATCTAATTTGAAATAAATTTGGATAGTTTGTCGAAAGAATCCCGCAGATAGCCCCCATACTCTTGACTAATTAACGTTAATTGTGTTTAAATACTTTTTATTGCATTTGGCAATAATCAAATAATAATGTTAATTTATATAATAGCTAGTAATAATGTTCAAAATTAGAAGAAGTTATTTGTTACTAAAAGCTGTTACAACAAATTATTAAGGATATAGAAGGACATTAAAACGAAGAATTCATTTTTATGGCAAGATGATTAAGCCTTGCCTTGGATGTAACTAGTTTCACTCTTCCTTTTCTAGGATAAATATGCTTGTATTAGAAAAAATCGATCTGCTTTTTCCAATGAGTAATCCTTGATTTACCTCTGACATTGTATACAAATATTTCGTGTAGGCGAAGCATTAGCAACGCCTGATTGGTGTCAAACATGCTATTAGATCCGCCACTGATTCGATAGGGGTATTGAGCAAACGTTTCGGAGAAACAAATAGTATGGCAAAAAGGCACGTGGTACATAAAAGATCATTAAATGCGTCATAAAGATACAATTGCCAGATACTACTCACTAATATGTCTGGTGTTCTGGATTGCAATATCTATGATTATAAACCGCAATATTTTTTTATTGTTTATTATTATGATGTATTATCTTAATGAGTAATATTATTATAACATAATATTTTTCATTATGTAACTCTAAAATCTTAATGTTTACAAATAGTGTAATTTTTTTTTCTATTACATTGTATACCTCTCATAAATCTCTATTATTCAGTATACAACTATTAAACATTTATTTTTATGAAGGGTCAAAAAGAATTAATTATTATTTTAATCATTAAATTATATATTTTATGCTTCTTTTGGGAAGCTCTCGTTTTCCAATTATAAATTTTAATTTTCTAAAAAAAGAAAATGTCGATCTTTCAATAATTATGGTCTCAGTTAATAAATAGAGGAAAATTACATTTATCAAAGTCAATTCTAGGAAACAAATAATTATTATTTATTGAGTATCGATAATCCAAGCTCCGATAACCCCATCTCCGATAATCCCATCTCCGATAATCTCATCTCCGATAATCTCATCTCCGATAATCTAATCTCCGATAATCTCATCTCCGATAATCTCATCTCCGATAATCTCATCTCCGATAATCTCATCTCCGATAATTCAAGTTTCCAATAATCTTAAACTTAAACGAGAATTTATGAAAAGGAGGGGGGCGGCTTTCCTGAATTAGAGATGGATTCGTATTATTTCCTGGAATCGCTTTCCGGTGTGAGCAACTGGTGCTCACATTTAAATTCAGGAAAGCTTATTCATATAATTTATTCAGTACTAAATCAGATCTTAAATCGAAAGCACCACGTAAATTTTTATAATAACTAAACGAAAACATACGGAACTTCCGTTTGCTGTGAAATTAGATATGCGTTGTTGCTTATATTATAGATAAAGGTGTTTATCTATTTATCTTTATTTTTATCGCTGAATACAATTGCACGGGAGTTAGGAGTGAGTGCAGTAACTGCAGGTGATTGGAAACGGAATAGAGTGAAATTGGAATCATGGGATGCCGAAAAGAATTTTACAGAAGAGGTTTCGTCGTCAAGATATCGTATGAAAAATCGGTCCGAGACAATTCAGACAAACCTTCTCATACGAGTTTATTATTAATTACTTAGCCCAGTGTTTTCCATTTATTAGTTTTCGTTGGTACATTTAATTATTATTGAACATTTTATCAAAATATATCATAAATCGTTAGATTCGTATTTAAATTGACTACATTTTAGAATTTTTTAATTAAAATCGTCGGAACCGTTTTCAAAAACTAATTTTTTTTAAGAGTAAGTTTTAGGGGGTATCGCCCCCTAATTTCAAGCTGAAATTAATTTCTCGATTCAAGCTAAAATTGATTTCTCGAAGCCTCGGGGTATGGTTTTTCTGAACATGTATGCCAAATTTCGTCAAAATCGGCCCAGTACACTAATTAGGCTCCATGCGTATGCACATGCACAGACGACTGACAGAAACAGACAGACATTTTTTAAAACCCGTTTTTCGGACTCAGGAGACCTCAAAACGTGTAAATCCAAAAGAGTTGCATTTCAAAAACTGAAAGCAATCAGGATTGATCGATGAAAGTATATATTATTTTTCACAATAAATAGTTACGAAGTTGAATTCCAGATTCACTTGTTTAATAAATTTCCAATAATCCGTTTTTTTTTAGTAATCCGAGTTCAACTCGGACTACTTTTTATTTATTTTTATGTTTTATCAAAAAATTACATCACTAAAATTATGAATATTAAATACAATATTCCTACAAATACTTATACGTAAAAGTTAGCATATTCATAACTTTATCAGTGAAACCCAAAATAATAAAATTGGAATCATTGTAATCGATTTGTAATACTAATTGTTTATTATATTGTGATTTTATTTTTTAGTATTGTTCAGCAATATTTAATGTGAATAACCTCATATCGATCTTTCTCCGTGTCTGCATACTATTGCAATTTTTCCGAATTATGTTTTTCTATTTAGTTAAAATTATTAATTGATTTTACTCAAATGTTTCTAAATCTTAAATGAAATATTGGCTAGCGAAGATAAAATAGGAGATATAGTTAAAAGATGTTTTATGGCGTGTTGTGTGAAATACGTCTGAAATTAGATAGACTTAACGGATACTAGGGATCCAGAAATAGTCTTGTAGAACTGGGAGCGAGCCAAGCTAGCGATTGTTGTCTAACCTTGCTACCCTCGGACCCAAACTAAAACACCTCACCCTGTCGCAATGCCGGGCTCTTGACTTCATTAGACATCTCAACCGGCCCTGGCTCACATTGTAAATCAAATATAGTCTATGCACAATCCTCTCACTGTTTACAAATAGACTATGCACTCATGAGGCATTGGTCAGTTAGAAATCTTTAACAGCGTCTGCGTTGTTATGAAAATTGTGTACTACTAACTGATATTTTTAAACTTTTTTTATGCAAACCAAAACCAACCTCAACATTTTTACATTATTACCAAAATTATAGAATTTGTGAATTATAACAATTAAATTATTTCAGAACTAGTGCAAATGAAATGGTTATGTCTGAAGACCCGAAGACCCACGCAAAAAGGGTTTATCTGGTATTGTGAACATAAAATTGTTAATTGGCAGAGGAACAGCTGATAAACAAAATGCACAATGAATGTGAAATTTGGATCTCAGTTAATCAGATCAAATTGATTTTCTTAATTTCGCTATTGCCTGGTAGACCGCACATATATCATATTTTTAGTAATAGCAGAAATATGGATTTAGGGGGGGAGGGGGTCCAAAGTGATGAATTAGACAAAATCGCGTGGAAAATAAGCAATATCCACAAGTGTTGGTTTTTGTGATCTGTTATTTAAAATTTTTCATTTAATAAATCAATTTTTCAAAAATAAAAAAAATTACTTAATTCAATTTATGATCGGCTGATAACTTTGTTCGTTGTATTTTTCTGTGCGCTCGTCAAAATAATAAATACATGCTGCAAAATTTCATGTTTTTATTTTTATCTCTTCAAATTCAAAAGCTATTGGAACCATACATAGTGACAGACTCAGGAACGCAACTATGAGAGTTTATTATTATTATTATTATTATTTTATTTAACTAATCCCTAAAAGTGGTTGGCATGGTGTTGATTATGCAGAAAAAAATTTGTGAATGAACCTAGTTTTTAGTTTATGATGTTGGTTCGAGGTCATGTTTCACATTTTCGTGTCTAGTGCGTTCTGTTAGTTTGAAATTAATAAAAAAAAATCGGGCCAACATAAAAGTGACATTTCTCTTCTGTTAGTGAATTTAACTGTAACGCGCAGCAGCAAACCATTTAAACTTCTGAAGCCATTGCTTCCACTTAAGACCTGATGTCTTCATTACGATTTACAACAAAATAAACTAGCTGCTTGAGGCTTACCATATTGCTGTTGTTTAAATCACTAGTATCAAAACAAACTTAAGAAGAAAAATCCCTCATACATTTTAAGTCCCGGGTTTCGGCCCCATGTTGAAAGTGCTTGTACATTACGTATTCAAGTTAGTGATTTAACATAATTAAATATTAATTACTTGTTGTCAGTGATGTTAACCTCTTATTTTAATCTAATTCAATTTAATTTAACCTCTCCACTTTAATCTATTGATAAATTAATTTTTAACCACTTGGAAACCAAACTTAAAATTTACAAAGGACTTTAAAGCTTGTTATTCTTTAATAAGCTAAAGTGACAACTTTCTAACGCATGTATAAAATGGCGTCCCTCTTCATAATTGATGATTGTAAAGTTACAAATCTCTTATGAGATGTACTTAAAATTCAATGTAAAATATTTAAGAACGTTTCTACAGATATGAAATACCAAGGAAGAGTGAAAGTTTATTATAGTTGATTTTAAGTACTTTGACCTTAGTGTTGACCACGTTATGTTTTTATTAAATAAAAAAATTAGATTTAAATATAGGCCGGTGTAGGCAGTATCAAAAAGATGAAAAAAATTGCTGAAGCAAGGTAACCGGTTAATACGACAAGTATAATTCACAAAATAATTTTATAATTTTTAGGTTGATATTAATTGATATGTAGGTCTACTGTATTCTTGCCACGTATAAATTACATGATATATTTTTTTTTTTAATTCATGATCAATAAAATATAAATTCACACGTAACGGAGAGATCAATTGATTTACCCGTTCATTTTTAAGTAAAATAATGGAATTCCTATAAACAAAAGCGAACTGCATTAGTCTACTTACAAAAAACCTCTTACCAGAAAAATTACTTACAAAAAAGTTGCTTGTAAATTTGCTGAGTCTATTTTTTATACTTACAATGTAATTAATAGTGTATAATGTTGTAATTAAGTTAAAAGGCTCTGTAGATAAATCAGAATCGTGAGCTGGAGAAGCTATTTTGGACAAGATTCAGTGTAATAGGGCCTCTAGACTCTAGAGAAACAAGGCCAAACTTTTCACTATTTATAGATCACTGAGGCAATATTTCTTTCTTTAACTAACAAGGGAGATGATCACATTTCTTTGATTTGGATCATCAGCTTTATTATAAAGAGTAAATAAAGATAATGTCATATAAATAAAAGTTGAATTTTGAAAATAAAATTTAAGATATAAATTAAGTGTGGTCAACCTATTTACAAGTTATTGTTATCTATTACTTTAAACTGTATTAGTTAATAAACAAAGTAGTATTTATGGATATTTTGTGTTATTTTCGCGTAATAGATACTAGGTTTAGGTAATGTTAATTAATACGTAAATACTATTAAAATGAAAATCAATACCTATTCTGTCAAAATATATTATTTACTGAGAGTTGTATTAAATATAATAATAGTATGTAAGTCAACGTTCGTTCATCTTTACGTTCTATATTTTGCTTCCGAGCTTACCGAAGGTTTCGGAAGCATTCTGTTTACTTTTGAGAACGAAAAAAATTGTATGTCTCTGATTTTAAAAATTCCAAGACAGAAATCCGTTTCAGGTACCAGGAAACATTTTTGGTCACGTGTCTGTCTGTCTGTGTGTAACGTTCACCTGTTCGACGATAACTTGAGTAAAAGTTGACCGATTTAGTTAAAATTTGGTATACATGTTTCTTTTACTAAGACTTAGGCTAAGTTCGTTGTACAACGTTCATGCGCAACGCTCGCGTAAACGTGAACTTCAAATTTAAAATTGGAATTTTTGGTCGGGAAAAATCTAACTTCGTCTATTCAATGAGAAATTTTTTTTTTTCAAATTCAATGTTTTAGTAAAACAAACAGCGACACCGCTATGAAGTGCTAAAGATCGCTAGAACTATTAAAAGTTTTTACACAATAAACAATACAACAATAATGTTAATGTTAATATAACAGTAAAGTACATGATAGGATGCGAGGAAGCTATGTGCCACACTAATTGGCAGTCTGTTTTATAGTATTTTTTACTTTTACTTCTTACCTATCAGTTAGGAATTTCTAACTTGCTGAATAAGCCCAAACAATAAAGGAATTGCTGACTTGCTTATATTATACTGGTACTTATATTTAACATTTTAATTTAAATATTTTAAACATGCAGTATAAAATAATCAAGCTTTCATTTATTAATTAATTATTTATAACTTTACCTTTTTGATTAATTGCTATTTCGTCTACTTTCGAACTTTTAAAACGTTGAATAATAATTAACATTTATTACAATTTCATTTTATTCTATTCTTTTCGAAATACCCGTATCTTTTTCCCTAGATATATTATGTTTGAAGCCAGGGTTAAGCCTCGGTTAGTCCTTTAAGCTGGCTATTTAAGGTTGTAAGAGTTGTGTCAATAAGGTTGTTTTGTCTTCTAATAAGGATAAACATCGAGCAAAGGTTAAACCGTGAACCCAAGGTTTGAATCTCGGAACAACTCTTCTACGAATTTTATTACCTTATCCCAGTCTTCAATTCTTTTTTTGTAATTCAGCCAAAGTTAACTGATTTCAATTACTTCTACACATTCTTATTATAAAGCATGCGTAAGTATATGAAGTTACAACATATTAAAGATAAGATTAATGAATCACTCTATTACAAAAATATTATTACTATTATAATGATTACAAAATGATTATTGTTTTCAAGTTGACTTCTACCACTTTGCATTGCTTGTTTGCATTCATTTAAAAGTATGCAATGCGCATACCGTACACTAACTGAAGCTGATTATTGTCAGGAAATTTCGCAATCGCAACCATTGGTTTATCTTAAGATACATTCTTCTAAGACTCATTATCAATTTTTTTTTTCAATGCTTATTATCAAACTTATAGTCATAAATAGTAATAATATAGATCACCTTTTGTGCTTTTGATTTATTGATTTCACATTCTTTCAATAGCATTTATCACTAAATAATTTTTTTTATAAAGTAAATAATAATAATAATTGTCATGAATTATTTTGATACATAATTTTTTTATAGGTAGTCTCCTATCTATTGGTTTTACTGGTTGTTTTATGTTCATTTATTGATTGTTCTCTATGTAACTACAGTCTATAAGATTAGAGTTGGCAAAATCAAAAGGCGGTAAAATTAGGGGGAAACGATTCTATTGGTCCCCCATGTTGAATGCAACTTCAGAAAAAAAATGCTCTACTCTACCCCTGTTCCATAAAAAAAAAATATAACATGGCAACACTGATTTTTCCTTTTTATAACCCCAAAACTACCTCCACGTTTGTTGTTTCCCGCCTTCGATTGTGCCAACTCTAATCTTATAGACTGTAGAAGTGAAATTATGCATCATAATTTAATCATTTTAAAAAAAATAAATAAATAAATAATCACCTTTTACTCTTAAGTTACTTTTCGATATAAATCTAAAGCTTTGGGTGGGGTACAATTATTTTTTTTATATATATATTCTAGGAATACTCGGTGCCTAATTTATATGAACATTGGTTTAATCTTGAAACTACTAGTAATATCAAACTTACGATTAATTTTTAGGCATTTTTTGAGTTTTGAGTTTTTTGATCGCGTAACCAAATATAATAAAATATTTCAAAAGTATTTTTCAATTTATCTAATTCCAAGAAAAGATCGTTTAAAAGAAAGAACGACTTATAATCCTATATAATCTTCATTGGGAGTAATTGCAGTGACATACTTACTGCACATTTTTTTTTTCAAGATCTTTGACCTCATGGGTCGACATGAAAGAAAGCATGAAGAATTTCTAAATTGTGCTAATATTGTCTTTACTTTATTTAGAACTAGAAACGTATGGATTTTCGTTATTTAACTTGAAGTCAAGTGAAAGCTATATCAATTTAAATCAAATTATAATCATTATTAATTATGGGAGACAAGCAGAGAAAAATAGACTCCAGCGCCGGGACTTGAACCCGGGTCTTCCGCATTTCCAGTGCAGATGCTCTGAACTAACTAAGCTACGCGGGAGAATGATTTTTCTTTGCCGTAACTGATAACTATACCTCAGATCCAAGCTTTCAATATTCCTACATATCTAAGTCAATTTATGACATTAGAACTACATCGAGAATTAACGCTTATGATTATAAGTACTCAATTAGTACCTGTACCTTGTACAATTAATTATTCTATTTTTCAATTAGTCTAGTTTTCTCTGCTTGTCTCCCATAATTAATAATGATTATAATTTGATTTAAATTGATATTTAAACTTTCCGTAGTATGAAAACTACCAAAACTTAAATAATTTAATGTGAAAACTATAGTAACTATAGAAATAATCATTACTCATTACGCAGTCGAGAAATGCATCCGTTCAATTACTAATTAAAGTTAATAATATTTCGATTTATATATTTGGAGTAAACATAGGGTTAATTAACTTAAAAAGTTTTAATAAATTGTGTGGAAGAAATTACTTGCAACTGCCACCTTACTTAGACATATTTTTAAAATAATTATTAATTTAAAAACCCTCAATTTTTAATTCGGTGTAACTTTTAATTATTCAATGTCCAATATATTATCTAATAAATTAAAATTTATATTATTTAATTTAATTTATATATTTTATTAGACTTTATACGCTATTAATAATGCATTAATAGCGAATAAAAATGCTTTTTGGTTTGAAACCTCAAAATAATTGTCAATTTCGCAGTTTGTTCATAATAGAACTAAACCATCAAATAGTTTTGCAAAAAAAATTCTTCGCATTCGTACATCGTACCTTTTATGCAAAAAACAGTGAATAATACAATTTAATTTTTAAAAATTTACCTCATATTTATATTTATTATTTCAACCTATTTCCACACTGTCTGTCAATTAGTGAGGCACATCTTGCTCGTGTTCTATTGCGTAGTTCAATTGGATGCATTACTTTTACGACGCATTATTGTGAAATTTATTTATTCCTCCTCCCCACTATTAGATCTTTCACAATTATTATGGTTTTCTTAACATAAATAAATGTATCAATTAAGCAATATTAAATCAGACTGACTGATAGACACACGGGACATATTATGTTCCCTAATGTTTAAAACAGACATAGGTATTATGTCTAGTATTTTTTTTTTTTTTTTTTTTTTTTTTTAATTCTCAGAATATCCGCAATACTTCCGATACCTTCGGTAGGCTTGGAAATAATATTAAAATGTCATATCGGTGTTGTTAGAAGTAGTCCTTAGAATTGCTATAGATAAATTATAATACAATTAAATATCTACATATTAATATTTGAATTACATATCTACTTGAAATTTATTTCTCTTACAATATTGTGTAGTAAGATAAGTTTGATAGGGCACGTTGCAAAGTATGAAGAAACGACTTTTCAAAAATAAAAAAAGCATTTATAGCCTAGATACTGTTTTCTTAGTGGCGTTTCTCTTTATGACTGAGTGCTCCTTTCTCAAAATACTTAAGTTAATTATTCTTCACTTTTTTATATGATCATAAAATATATAATATTATACTTATTATAGAATACATTTTTAGTTAGCAGGCTGTTGCAACTAGGAATTATTATTATTTTATTTTTTTTACTCTAATTTCAGTAATTGCTTATCTTGTAATTACAAAATAGAGAAACAAATTATATAGTCGGACCGTCGGATCTCCTTATAACAAATTTCTGCACCCCGAAAATCTCTATAAAAAGATTTTTTTTTTTATGTCCTCACGAATTTTCCTTATAAAAGTGTTTCTATAGAACGAAAATATGTCATAGAATCCAAATCCAATCTAAAATTCACACCTTAATATGTAACTGTTTTTTTACCAAAAAAAAGAAAGGTGTTCAGCAGGCTCAAAAAGTGAAAAAATACCAATTATGCATGTATTTTAGAATGGATTTAGATTCTATGACTAAAAATAAAAATTTTCTGTCTCATGAATTATTTTTTCTAAATCCATTAGTTTAGCTGTAAAATGGACTTAAAGTTTCAATTTTAGCACGTTAAGGGCTCTCAAGACGGTAAACTAATGCTCGGAGCAAAACATTTCCCAGAGAAAAAAATTCTTATTTTTTAGCTATAAAATCCAAATCCAGTCTTAAAAATTAGGCTTCCTATTCACTTTTTTTAAAAAATTACATATTATGTAAATTGCACTTACTTTTGCTGAACACAGAAAATGCTCAGCATATATCATGGAAGCGCATTTATAGCCATTATCGAACACTGAAAACCGCATCTTTCTGTCTATCATGGTTCCGTAGATATTTCGCTGTTCCATATTAGCTGGGACACCCTGTTTAAAGGAATGAGAACAAAGAAGTATCCCATAAATATGAAATCCCTCTTTGTTCAGTGTATGCAAGTTTGATTAAATATTTAACCAATAAGAAACTAGTGGAGAAAAAAGATCTAAAAGTCGTAAGTATGAAGACGTAAATAAAGCAGTTCTACAATGGGTAAAAATAGTGCGGGATAAAAATCTTCTTCTCTCAGGAATACACATTTTTTCTTTTAATAAAAATATTCAATGTAACGATTTTTTTTCCTGGAACCACCAATTTCGTTGTATGGAGGTCCAACTTTACGGGAGGTTAAACTATAATATTTTATTTTTAAAAATGTTGGTCTAAGAATGTGAAATAAAATGTCAAAATATTCAGCTGAAGATTGCTAGGTTAAACTGTTAAAGGCTTCTATTAGGTCATAGGATGACATTTTAGCCTGGCATTAGACGAGACTGTATAGTGACCTAGTTCTAGAGGTAATTCAGGGCTATAAATTCAAACCTGACCCTCTGAATATAATATGATATGTCTTATCAAAAGTAGGAGTTTTCTATTTACCTTATACGTGTTTAAAGTATGATCTAGGAAGCATTTGAAGATAGAGATAATTTAATAGATTAGCTTCTCTTGGATAATATCTAAGCTGTGAGAAGACAATTAACATTAAAATTGCTCGTAGGTTTCTAACTGTAGCACTGAGTCTAAATTCGAAGCCCGACAGTATTCCGTCATGTTTATGCTGAACTGCTATTTTTACAAGCTTTTATTTAACTCGCAATGATTATACTCGTATGTATGTATTTATGTTCGGTTCAAATGTTGCAACTAAATTTTAAAGTATAGTTATCCTCAACCAATTGAATTTAAATTTTGGCGAAATAAATTCAACAAATTAGAACATGGCTTGTAAAAGCATAAAATCAATAAAGTACGTGATAGGATGCGAGGGAGCTATGTGTTACTACAGTGTACTACTAAAAGTACTACAGTGTACTACTAAAAGTACTACAGTGTACTACTAAAAGTACTACAGTGTACTACTAAAAGTACTACAGTGTACTACTAAAAGTACTACAGTGTACTACTAAAAGTACTACAGTGTACTACTAAAAGTACTACAGTGTACTACTAAAAGTACTACAGTGTACTACTAAAAGTACTACAGTGTACTACTAAAAGTACTACAGTGTACTACTAAAAGTACTACAGTGTACTACTAAAAGTACTACAGTGTACTACTAAAAGTACTACAGTGTACTACTAAAAGTACTACAGTGTACTACTAAAAGTACTACAGTGTACTACTAAAAGTACTACAGTGTACTACTAAAAGTACTACAGTGTACTACTAAAAGTACTACAGTGTACTACTAAAAGTACTACAGTGTACTACTAAAAGTACTACAGTGTACTACTAAAAGTACTACAGTGTACTACTAAAAGTACTACAGTGTACTACTAAAAGTACTACAGTGTACTACTAAAAGTACTACAGTGTACTACTAAAAGTACTACAGTGTACTACTAAAAGTACTACAGTGTACTACTAAAAGTACTACAGTGTACTACTAAAAGTACTACAGTGTACTACTAAAAGTACTACAGTGTACTACTAAAAGTACTACAGTGTACTACTAAAAGTACTACAGTGTACTACTAAAAGTACTACAGTGTACTACTAAAAGTACTACAGTGTACTACTAAAAGTACTACAGTGTACTACTAAAAGTACTACAGTGTACTACTAAAAGTACTACAGTGTACTACTAAAAGTACTACAGTGTACTACTAAAAGTACTACAGTGTACTACTAAAAGTACTACAGTGTACTACTAAAAGTACTACAGTGTACTACTAAAAGTACTACAGTGTACTACTAAAAGTACTACAGTGTACTACTAAAAGTACTACAGTGTACTACTAAAAGTACTACAGTGTACTACTAAAAGTACTATTAATAAATTAAGAAATAAAAAAAAAAAAAATGTTTCTTAGTTAACTCTTTTTACAATAATTTTATAGCTTTTGGACAATAATTATGTGAAAAGATATGTTTTTTTATTTATTCGTGATAGTTCCTATCTATATACTATGTATATAGATATGTATACAATGTATACTATGTATACTATGTATATAGATTGTATTACAATGTAATGATAAATTTGTATGTATGTATGCTAAGATGGTGGAGTCACCTTGTTAATATCATTTTAATTGGTGATGTATGTTTAACTAAATCATTTTTCTGTCACTAAAGTATTTTTATATCAAATTCGAGATAATAATAATTTCTTTGGCTTGTCTCTAATTATTTACTAAATTAAATAATTTTTAAAAAATTATTTGTGAATTTTTGCGTTTACTTAGGTGTTATACTCTATCTCTATGTCGATCTTATAATATATCGACCACATACACCATTGAAATGTTATAGAACTTAATCGTAACTATCAATTTATATATCTTGTCAAAAATGCGATATAAAAAATTACAACATCCTGTTTAGTGTTTAGAACATTAAAAATAACAAGAATAAAGAAATGAATACTTCGTAAATCAAAGTAAGTTAGTTCTCGTAAAATCTCATCACATGGAAATTAAGATAAGGTATCATTAAAAGAGACATTTCTATCTCCACTTGGTCGGTCTCCTGTTTTGCAATCTTAAACAGAGATAATCCTCAGCTGTCTCCGGCCCACTAGCTTGATGAAAAAGAACGCGTTCCAGTCCTCTTTCGAGATCGCCATGATGACCTTCAATAAAAACCCTTAGGCCAGACAAGAACCAGTTTTTGTTCTTTTTTTTTGCATGACCTAAGAAGAGAAGCAGTTCTGAACATTGTACGTGAGAGAGCCACAAAAAAATATTTACAATCTATATAAAGAGTTCCTGTTTGTCTTTAATTGTCTGTGTTAAGAGATTTCTTGGAGAAGAAGTTTTAAGTTTGAAGGACGAGCATGTTGTAAAATACTTCTAAGAAAGAATTATATCGTATAATGACTGCTGAACGTAGTCGTAAAACGTTTTGAATAACGTAGGGTTAGGTTGAATTGCTGTATAGATTTTAAAATTAGATAATGCGCTATGTTAGATCACGATTATTGTCTTTATAAAAAAACAAAACAACTATATATTTTGATCGCAAATTAAATAAACTTATTTCTTAACACTACTCTTTTTGATGATCCTTCTAAATTTCTAGAGTCTCTCTTCCCTAAATCGAAGAACCATTCCAAAAACCCCCGATTTATTATCTTAGTTATATATATTAATTATCTTAGTTCGATACCTTAAGAGGGAAGAGCTACGTAAAATTTATATTCTTTGCTATTTCGTATTGTGTAATTTGTATTTAAATCGCTCAGATGCCCATGCGAATAAATCCATTTTTATACTTCCTGATTTTAGTAAATGTATATTTTCATTTTTGTTTACAAATTATTTACTTTCTCTTTTGTTTCTTCACAGCCAGAAAGTCTTCCTTCTTTCCATGGATTATTTGTTTTTTATTAGAAAGAATTTTTAGAAACATTTATTTGCATAATGTTTTTCTGGATTTAATCTCATGAACTTTTGAAACTGTCAAGATCATCGCATCGATTATGTGGCTGATCCATTATATATCAGAACATAATAATCTGTATAATGTGGCAAAGTTAAAGAAAGAAAAAATCTATAGCGTATAAGAGGAAAATATAGCGTTCAGATCTTCACTTCACTTGCATAAATGCGACATCCTTGCCACGCATAACTCTCACAATTTTCATCCGATTTCGATGAAATTTTCAGAGATTGTGCAGCCTAATATGTTCCCGAAATTGAATGTCGTAATTGGATTTATAGTAGCCACTGCGCATGCACAAAAGTAAGAATCCGCCAAACATCAATTTCCCAATGTCTTCTTTGTAAATAAATATTAAAATTTTCATGAATTGATATTATTCCCAATGTCATTATTTGATAAGGAGTTAGGATTTAAGAATTGAGGAACTATTTTTTCCTGTATCTTTAAAAAACATTAAAATGAATTTTTGTTTTTTGAACGAGCGTTAATGCGTTCTTCATTTCAGAGACTTTATAGTTTTTTGGCATTGACCTTTAATATTTTCCAGATGTTGGCCAATAGAATTGATAATATCTCAATGTTTAATATATTCTATTTTTTTCTCAATCCACCTGCTCTATTATAGAGTGTAATATCTTATTTTTTGTTATAGCAGTCTCATATTATTTTTGAATCTCTTTTACGTTATGATTTAACCTTTAATCAATTGTTTGAGACTATAATTGTCTGTTGATTTGAATGGCTGACTTTGCTAAAGAATCTAATCGTTTAATCTCTGATCCTATAGAATCGAACATCAGATAGCGAGGTCAATGTTAGTCTATATATTCATTTGAGCACTAGGTCGCCCACTTCTTCCTAAAATAACTTGACATCTCTTAGTTTTTTTACTAAGTTTTTTTTTATAAACATTTCTACTTTAAATGTTTTGAATGATATCAAAGAAAGCAAAACAAACTTCTGTTTTTAAAAATGGGTATAAACAAAACGTATTCTCTTTATTTTTATTTATTGTATATTTTGATATATTTAACTGACCTACATTTATATCTACTAAAATAAAATATTGTCAGATATTGTAAATTAATCTAAAATTTATCGATTATAATAATATAAATTATTGAGACACGGATAAGTCTCACAGTTTATATTACTAATTCAATAAATTTAGTGATTTGCAACTATGCAAACCTATAATTTTAGATTTTCTATTTTAGGTTTCCAACCTCATTTTTTGTACTGCCCCTTTTATCATCTCACAGATCCTTCGGCAATTGTTTAAGATAGTTTTTATGCGCAGTCGCTAACTTAGTACTGCTATTAAATGAATTCATCGTTAGGTTAGAACGGGTTTGTGAAAGTTTCGAACCGTATTGAAAATGTTAGAACCCCTAATAGAGAGGGAACCTTCCTGTTATCCTGTTGTATGACTATTGACATTTCCAAGGATCTTATATAAAGGGGATGGAGGGTTGGGGCTAAAAAGTGACCCCATGAAGATATGTAAAATATGAGCTCCAATGGGACAAATTACCTTCCTCTTGGTTATAGGTTACCAGGAAATGTGCGGCAGGTTATCAACAATCAACAGATTGCGTTCTACTCTCCCTTGAGTTATATTCTTCTGTGCGTTTTATTTCTTATTTTGCACTGTTTATGAGTATTTGAGATTGATATTTTGACTATATTTAGCCGTTTATAGTGACAGGTTATAGTTTTGCATTATTTAAAATTATAAGTTAATAATCAAGTTTATAACCTGATTCAAAATGGCCCTTTAAATTAACAATGAAGGTAATTTGTCCCAGTTCAAAGGTCGTGGAGCATGCGCAGTATGATTTATTTCTTCAATTTCTCTTACCTCTATGGTCACTTTTTTGCCTCTAAACCTCTTCTTAACATTCCATCCTCTTTATATAAGATCCTTGGACATTACTGAGCATTTCGTACAAACTGGTACTTTAGGATAGTTTGGACCGTACGACAAACGATCCACAAATGTTGGTTGGAAGCATTGCGCATGCTCGTAACGATCCCGCGGACCACCTCCAGCTTTGATGGAAGCATTGAGCATGCTCGTAACGATCCCGCGGACCACCTCCAGCTTGGTTGGAAGCATTGCGCGTGCTCGTAACGATCCCGCGGACCACCTCCAGCTTGGTTGGAAGCATTGCGCATGCTCGTAACGATCCCGCGGACCACCTCCAGCTTGGTTGGAAGCATTGCGCATGCTCGTAACGATCCCGCGGACCACCTCCAGCTTGGTTGGAAGCATTGCGCGTGCTCGTAACGATCCCGCGGACCACCTCCAGCTTGGTTTTGAAGCATTACCGTAAAAACCTATTACCCAATAATACAAATATGATACAATAAAACTAATATATCTACGACTTGCATTGTAAGTGGACTTTACATTGCTAAAAAAAAGGGAGGGAAGTGTTACTTTCCTCCCTTGGGAGTAAAAAAAAACAATCATACCAACTTAAAAGGTATTTTTTTAGGTAAATTTTAAGTATTATGTTAGTAGTAATGTTGTTTTAGCTGTTTTGTTTACTAATTTTTCGGGAAGGTTACTTTAGGTTATCATACAAAGTCTATAAATTAAAAACAAACTAAAC
>KZ651301.1:512437-523715 GCA_001010745.2 Gerris buenoi | reverse complement strand
TATAATAAGGTGATTATATATATATATATATATTTGTAACCTACTATTCAGCAGCTTTCATTTGATACCTCTCGAAAATTAAAAAAAAAAAATTGAGTTTACCACATTTTTGCGAATTACGCATGCGCATATCTAATTTTTAAATTCACCCTCAGCATAAGTTTTGAGAAGTATCTACAAAACCCTAATTATAGTGCGTGTTATAATTTCACAATTATAAAATGTTAACTCGGTGCTATTGGATTTTGTGCGTTTGTTATTTCCCAAATACTCAGTTTAATAGACGATACACGCATCCTTAACTTTTTCTGGTTCTTGTATTTATACCTTCCTAAAAAAATTGTTTTCTACTGTAAGCTTTTTTCGATATTTTTTTTAAAGCATATCGCAAATACTAGAAGGTAAATGACTTTCCTTTTCCCACAGAGTGTTAAATCATAAGAGAAGTTAAACACAGATGCAGCCCAATTTTCCAAACATATAGAACGAGAAACCAAGAAAAGCCGAGCTCTATACTATCCGTTCTAGCTTGGATTTATTGAACCTCTAGGTCCGTTATAATAAGGTGATAATACATTCAATTGTGGTCTTATAATAATTAGAATACTTCGATATTTTTGGGTTTATTTTTTAAAATCCTTTATTTGACCAGTAAAGTTTTCTATTAGTGTGTTATTTACTCAAATCTGTGTTCTTTTGGTTGGATTTAAATTAATAGTTAATTTAGTAAAAATTACATCTACAAATAAATTTATTTAACAACTACCCTTCAATTCTAATTATTCTGCCGATTAACCTTTCTTTTGCCCTCATTACCTTATGAGTTTATTATCACGCAAGCGCTACCTAGCCCTCAATGAAAGATTGAGTCTTTCGAGCCGGTAAAAACATTTCGTATGTTAAATTCTTTTTCGCCTGTTTTTTTTTACAGTGATATGCTTTGGGCTGGGGTACAGAATTTTCGTCACGCAAAAAACGGCATGAATAATTTGAAACTCATAAATTTAGTAAAAGGAAGTTAGGATATAATAGGAGGTACCTCGGATTTCTCTTTTTACAACATTTCGCCAATAGCAGCACACAATGGCTACCGTCTTCAGAGGGAGGCGACTTCTGTGGGGGGAGGTGTAAATGTTGGCTAAATTGAATTGAATGCCCAAAAATATATTCATGATTCAATATTTTCTATGAAGTAAAGAGAAATTCAATTCTATCTTACCTCTAATTTGAATTATATGAAAGGTTATATAAATGATAGGTTATAAACATTGTTTTATTTTTACACTAATATCGATTTGAAACCGATTATTCTCTTTTTTCGAACAGTGTCAGAGACGAAGTCGATTTTTGCAGGACCTGTTTACAGCCTTTCTCATATGCGATATTATCGGAATCCATCTCAATTTGTGTGGAGGATGAAGATCTGTCTGGCACCCTCCAGTCGTCTTCAGAACTGATGCTAAGTGATGTACACGAATCCTGTTCCCATGGGGATATAGGCACAGCACACTCGTCCACCTGGTCCCCGTTACATTTCTCTTCTATCGAAACTAAATTGACAAAAGACGATGATAAATCCCTTTGAACGCCATCCGCCAGTGATAGTTTCTTCAGTTCGTTCCATTCTTCTTTCCTGCATTTGTAGTCAGCACTTTTTACCCGCAACACTGTAATACATGAATCGCTTGGCCATATACAAATTTCGTTTTCCGTACCCAACATGATATTCTCTTCCTTGACTGTTACACTCCAAATTTGTATTCTTGTTCTTGAAAAAAATAAGAAAAATACCTGCACGACAGTTCAATTGTCTAATGATTACTAATTTAAACTAAATTCATCATACTTTTTAAATCTGACAGCTCAGATTAGCCAACCTATGGGGCAGAAGAAATAAAGCCACTAGGCCCGTTGGAGGGGTGGGGCAGCATCATTTTTTGGTAAACAAATAAGGTTTTGTTACTCCATTTCAAATCGCGATCTTTTTCTAGCTTTCTCCTTTGACTTTAACTTATTATTTACGAATATTTCTTGCAATTAATATAAATTTATTTTTCTTTTGACGTTCAATAAATGTAATTGTAATGGTTATGGAATATGGCTTCTTAGATAAAGAGTGATATAACTATAATAATACACCTTAGAAATTTATAAATATTGACCCTCTTTTTTTGTTTGCACATATATAAATGTAATTTTTATTTCCATAATTTGTTTTTGTGATATAAAAGGGTGATAAATTAATAAGGGAAAGGTATAAAAACAAGAGGGAAACGGAACAAGGAACAGTAAAGGTTTCAAGCACCGATCATAGAATCCTTAAACGGAAAGATTTCCTACTCCCCTCTTTATCTACCTGTGTTAGACTACTAGCGGTCCACGGGAAGGTGCGGTTAATATTGTAACTAAATCTTTTACACCATTCAAAAGATTTCGAGCTTTTTAATTCAAAGAAACAAATTAATAAATTATTTGGTCATTTTCCTGGAATCGAACCCGGGAACTTTCGCATTATAGGCGATCGCGCATCTCATTCGGCCACCGAGACTGTTGTTTATTTTGATTGTTTATTTACAATATAGTATAAATGTCAAAAGATCATAAGTAGTTTACAATTTTAACCACCATCTTCCCGTGGAGCGCTAGTGCTTTTACACCTCTAGATTACTGGAGTTGGATACCCCGGGTTTCAAGTCTCCTCGAACGGTTACCCTGAGTGCATCGCCCCTCCATCAGTGATATTTTTGTTTGCCTAGTTGGCCCAACCTATTACCCGCCAAAATCTCAAGCTCTCATTGGCTCTCCTCCTCCTCCCATTTTTTCCCCATTTTCCCGCGCTGTCAGAGTTAAAAAGTATGATAAGTTTAGTTTAAACATTTGATTACAACGCTTGATGGTTCTATTATTTAAATAAATTAATAGTAAAAAACATTTTTAAAAACAAGCTGTTATTCGTATTCTTCTCACTAAACCCTTTCATTTGATAAAAGTATCATGGGCGTGCTTAAAAAATAACTAGTCCGACATCTTGGGCTGTCCACCATATTGGATTTGTAATGACGTCACTTAAAGCTAATCATGCATTGTCGTCCAAACTAAACGTGTATGCAAAAATTGTATCACTAATTGAATGTTGCCAGCCATGTTTTTATGTGGTGAAAAATACATTAAACATTTAAAGATTTTTCAGGTTAATTAAAAGAAATGAATGAGGTGACACACAAATGGGGGAAAAAATACTTAAACTAATTAATCCGAATTTTTTACACTTTTAGTCATGTGAAATTACATTATTTATTATTTCACAATTCACATCGCCATTTTTCTTTTTTAATTGCATACTGTTCATTACCTACAAGTTTCTTTTATCTTTCGCCGACAAAAATGTGTATGTATACTTCATAATTGTTAAGAATATTTGTTATTGTTGTAAGTCTTTCTACTTATTTACCTTATTTTACTTCCACTTTCCTCTAAATCTTATTACCTAAATTGCCTTAACTCCCTATAGCAAGCTGAAACTTATTATTTCAATAGCACATTATAACTTATTTTTAAATAGCACAGATTATTTATTTCTGACGACCATACCATAATCAGTTAATTGTTAATTAATTAATTAATTAACTATGTATTGATAATTTAAGTAATTTTGTTGGTTAATCTGTCTACTAATCTTGTAAACAAAATGTAAACAACTCTCTGACTATTTAGAAAGCCGAAACGAAATTTGAGTCTTCATTGAAATTTGATTTCATCGAATTAAAAATATTTTTCCCAAAGTTTGAAGGAATGCTTGTTCGAAATTGGCAGGAATTATCCTTGAAGTCATTACAATTGACGTATATAAAGTTTTTTTTTTTTTCATTTTTGCACGTCGCGAGGTCTACTGTTCACAGAACTACTAGTTTAAATAGGAACAATAAAAGACGCATACATTTTCTTTTTTAAAATGCAAATACATATATGTATATTTATTATTTATTTAGTACATTCCACAATAGTAATATAAATGACTTTTTAACATAAATGAGAAACTAATAAAATAGGAGTATATATTTAAAAATTGGCTATACAGTCAGGGTGAAATGGATGAAGGTATGAACCAGCAGCACAGCCTGGTGTGCCTCCTGCTAACTTGATACAGCGTCCATTTACTTTCTTTGATTGAACCTTTACAAAAAGATAACATTTATTTATAAAATTAATCATCAATATTATTATAGCTGTGAAAATTGTATAAATTCATCTTTAAAGTAAATAAATTGTAGACAATAGTAGTTTATCAGGAAAGAAAAATGCATGTATCTATACATTCAGAGCCCACTTCAGAGGTAGTGGGTAGTGTACGTAAAATGGAGCAGCGCGAGTATGGCAACTAATTTCTCGCGTTACCCATGCTCATGTCACTCGCGCTACCTATGCTCATGCCACTCGCGCTACCCATGCGTATGCTACTCGCGCTACCCATGCGCATGCTACTCGCGCTGTCTGTTTCTCCTCTCGTTGATGGCTTTTCATGCGAGAGTCAAAAGACAGGCAGCGCGTGTTGCAGGGAGTGTTTAAACTCTCTTCTTCTAGTTGCTAGTAGTAGTAGTACTTGCCTTAACCCATTTTGCTGAGCAAATATTTTCAAAAGGTCGTAAATATCGAAAAATGTTCCAATTGCGCTGAAATTAGCAAGTAATACTACCACTTTATAAGACAAACACTCCTACTGAATTTCGTTTTGACATCTGCTTCTGCAGATCTGCGTTGTTTTGAAAATATCGACTTTTGAAACGTTGCTAAATAATTTCGAAATTATTCCAGCAATATCAAATAAAGTATAGAAACTGTATAAAGGACAATCTTACCCGAGGTAGAATGGGAAGTAAGTGAAGCGGGATTGTAAATAATCAATTTTGTGGAGAAATAAAGCAGCGTGGGCTGCAGCTGCAGTGGCTACGTTTTTTAAAGTTATAAAATTTCATTAATCAAACCTCAGTACATTTTCACTGGTTACGATATACCTCTTCGTAAAATTATTATTTCACGATTAGTACAGGCTAATAGCCATTTAGTATGTATAACAATGATTAAGGATCAACTATGGTGTTTATTTCTATTAATTTGTAATGTGTATTTTTCAAATCTTACATCGTCCATATAAATTGGTTGGATTTGTGTTACATTAAATGTCTCAATCAAATGCATTATACTGCCGTGCTAAGCCAAAAAACCGTATCTGTCATTTTTGTCGAAAATGAGGTTTTGACCTATATAGGGTTTTGGGGGGTCATTTTTGCCGTTTTTGATGGTCCCGAAGCCGTATCTCCATCCTAAATACGAGAAATTAGAGATTTTTAGTTAAGGTTTTTGTGTTTTAAGGACAATTTACTAAGCAGAATTGCCGTAAGTGACAAATCAAAAGGAAAAAGACCGTATCTGACGATAGATACGGTAATTTCGCTTCTGAAATCACAGTCAACCTACACCACAGTTACGTTAAACCTGTTATTTTCAGATAGAAAAACACCTTATCTACAGGTGTTTTCATAAATTTGATCCCCCCAAAAATGTATTTATTTAACTTAGATAAAACAAATATGGCTCTAAAGAGAATAAAATTCTTAATTTATTGATATAAAATAATAAAAAATGGGACGAATAATAAGGGAGTTATAAGCCTTTAAACTTTGAAAACTTTAAAGTCGATTATCTCAAAACTTTTTTGTCCAAAAAAACGGTAGATACGGTTTTTTGGCTTAGCACGGCAGTATAGTACTGAAATAGGACATGAATACATAATGCGCAACTAGCAAATATACCGAAAATAAGACAAAGAATCAATAATGTATATGATTAATTTATATATGTACTTACAACTTGAATGTCCAGAGAGCATGATGGTTCTACCATGTTGTCAAGAGTTTCCAAAGGTTCAATATTGTTCTGCAAATCAAAATTAATAGTAATATAATATTATATTTTAAATTATAAACAATTACATTAGCGATGCTTAAGCGATACTTAAGCCTCGTCCAGACTGCCGAACCGAACATAGGAAAACGAGCTGAGCATTGGTGTCTGCGCATGCCCAGTCTAAAGTGCGCCTGCGCATCTCACTCTCGACATGCGCAGAGACCAATGTTCGGCTCGTTTCCTCTATTCGATTCGGCAGTCTAGATAAGGCTTTAAACAAACAAACATAATATTTATAATGCATAAAAGTATACATACGGTATGATGACTGGCGTCAAAAGTAGCAAAAGCATCAGGAAGTGAATTTCTGGCTGTCGATAAAGCAAATATAGCTGCAAACATCAATAGGCTGGTTATCCTCCTAAAATTAAAAAAATGATGTAACTAATTTTTTATTTATTTAATATTGATAGTATGGAATAATGCTTCTCCTTTGCGGTAATAGTTAGGATGTAATACATTATATTAGATTGAAAATTGTTCTGACAAGGCGCTTGTGTAAACTTAAATCTTTACACTTTTGGCATAATTAATTTTTGAGAGTTACTAACTGAGTTTTTTTCCTGAATCTACCTAATAAGTCTACGTAGGGTTACCTTGTAGTTATGATTCATCCAACTTTTAAGAGCAAGTAATCTAAGTAAATTATCATGTAAAAAAATCAGTGCGAGACAACTCAAACTCAGACAAGCTTTCTCATATACGAGTTCATAATGACAGCCCAGTGTTTTTTGTTTATTACAGTTTTCGTAGGTACATTTTAATTATTATTGAACATTTCATCCAAATTTATCATAAAAATAACTCCTCGGCGGGTAATCGAACCCGGCCTCTCTCCATCCCCGTTTAAAGCTATTTTTTCAAGAACTATATTTTTCCCGGGAAAACCAGCTTATATCGTTTTAGATGCGTATATTTAAATGGACTACATTTTAGAATGTTTTAATCAAAACCGTCTGAACCGTTTTCAGAAAACATTTTTTCACGTTTTCCCCTAGTTTTTGGGATGTAGCGCTACCAATTTGGAAATCAAATTCATTTTTCGATTTGGTCTCGGGGTATGATTGTTTTTAACATGTATGGCAAATTTCGTCAAAATCAGCCCAGTAATTTAGGCTCCAGGTGACTGCATAGACAGACATTTTTTAAAAACCACTTAGGAATGTTTTGGACTCAGGGGACCTCAAAACGTGCGTAAATCCATCTACATCGAATTTTCGCGCCATCACAATAATTTACTCTTTATATATAAAAGAAAGTTACTAGATGCCCAAATTAAGGAACTGTAAATTGCACCATCTGCATTTGTTTGAACGAAGTAAATTAAATTATGTATAAATTTTACCACTCCAATTTAAAACGAAGTAAGTCAAACCATGTAAAAAAGCACCACTTCCTCTTGAAACAAAGTAAGTAAAATAGTGCAAATTGCACCACTACCTCTTGAAACAAAGTATGTAAAATAGTGCAAATTGCACCACTACCTCTTGAAACAAAGTAAGTAAAATAGTGCAAATTGCACCACTACCTCTTGAAACAAAGTAAGTAAAATAGTGCAAATTGCACCACTAAATGACCCTTTGTCTAACTTAATGATTGGACTAAAGGATTTTGTTACATAAGTGTGATGTTCCTTTGTCCTAAAATACATTAGACTAAATGTCCCTTTTTCTTATTTGATTGTTGGGTTAACAGATATTGTCACTTTCAATTACAGAAGGGTGAGATTCCTTTGTCCCAATGTGCATTGTACAATGTACAATATAATTTTACTTACGATGGATTTGAAAAGAGGTTGAAAGGAATTTACATTGTTTTTCTTACCTCATTTTGAGAAGTAGTGGTGCAATTTACACAGTTTTTCTTACTTCGTAAAACATTCTTTTTTTATTTCTGCTATTAAAAATAGTGCAATTTACATATACCCAATTATGCCAGAAAAATTCGTCAAAAGTAAACGCTTGTGATTACCATTTGTTACTAGTGTCTCTCAAGAAATTTTTTTTATTGTTATTTCTAAATCAGAGATTTTACATTCGACTAATTTTTTACAAAACTCAAAATATCCAAGGACTTGAATTTTTTAAAGACGTAGGGTAGGGCGGGGCTAGTTGAGCATTGGGGTAAGTTGGGCAATTTAAATAACTCCGAAACTACGCATTTCACAAAAATACTTCAAATGAAGAAAAGTAGGGTACGAGGAAGGAGAACGCATCGCTTGATCTTCAGTTGCCCTGCGACAATCGAGAAAGATAACAGAAACATTTTTTTAATTTTCATAGTAAAAAGTAAAAAAATTGACAATCGCTATTTTTCTCCTAGACTCGCACTAAAACAACCAAATGCAATCACGAAAGTGTTGATATTTTATGTATTTATTGTACTTTTGATTATAATTAGCTATTTAGTCCCAAGTCCACCCATTTTTTTCATAACCTAACTTTTTATCTAAAAGTCTAGTCGGGGTTAGTTGGGCAGGCATGCTCAACTTCACTTCTATACCACTACAAAAAGTTAAATGTTTATTATTTTTTTACAAATACTATAGACTCTCGTTTTAGGATGGCAGATAGTTATAGTCGTGCCTTTTTATACTTTTCAGTAACAATTTGTAAAATAATTGTAAAAAAAAGTTAAATGCCCAGCATTTCATTTTAGGATGCAAACTTATAAAAGAAAAACGTCAAATAAGTCAAAAGTCAAGTGAAGCTGCAAAATTGTAAAATCTTAAAAAATATATATTTGGTAATTAATAATGTTGTATTGTAGTTTTAAGCAATTTCCATAGCACTATTAGACCTATTCTTTCCATTGCTCAACTTGCCCCATACCCTTGCTCAACTTACCCCTACCATGGGGCAGGTTGAGCAACTAGAAGATTTCTCGCATTAATGATAATATCTTCTAAACTAGATCTGAGATAATTTTATTTTCTGAAGACATTTAAAGAAGGGTAAATTACTGATCTAACATTGAAGGAACCAAGTAAATCCGATGAACCGTTTATAACCCAGTAACTTTGTCGCCTAAACGTATGGGATAGTATGCGTCAAATCCGGTAGTTCTGATTTTTTGCAGACTTGTTTATGATGTTGGCCTAATGAATAATCCAAGTTTGTGACCTCGAGCGCCGAACGCAACTTTGTCAAAAATCGAAAAAACCGCGAAAAANTTTTCCATGTTATATAACAATAATAGAGTTTATTGTTTATTTACCGAAAAATAATAACTACTTCTTTCACACTGTACTCAAATATTGATAGATTAAAATGTAAACTTCGACTGAATTAACAAAGGTTCTTAAACTTTCTTTCATTACAATTATCAACATCTGTCAGGTAAATTAATTCTTCGTCTAAGTAGTTTTAAGCCTACACTTTTCATAAAGTTTCATTACCGACATTAAATTTCCTGATTCTATAAAGGAAATTAACTCTTTCATTAAATTTCAAAACATATCAGTAAATAAGAAGTGAAAATCCAAGTGGCAAAATCAGGTAAAAAGATGGCGATTTGTTGAACTAGTAAAATAGCCTTCTTTTGTTGACAAACAAATTATGCATTTACCTCTCTCCCTCAGGCCTGGTGGCCTGTGGGATTTTATTTCTTCCCTCACATAGGTTGGTCAATCTGAGTGTCAAAAAACAATACTAATTAATTGTAAAACTAGTGTAGGTTTGTCCCTTCTTTTTCTTCTTTTTTATGTGGGTCGATCAGTAAATACAAATTCAATTAAGGTGAATTATTCTTAATTTGGCTATATTTCGCCCCACTCCGGGGCATATTCATGCCTAAAAACATTGAAAAATCTATTATGGTCCAAAAACTTTATACATCACAGCCTTCCTGCAGCTGCACGTGTTCTCACAACCCTTCGTACAGCCTCAAGAAATCATCCGCAGAGGTGTTGTGGGGCTGCATCTCTGCAAAAATATATTGCAAATGATTGCGAAGTTCGAAAAAAATGATAAACTTTAAAAGGCTTTATCTCAAAAAATATTAGGTCTACAGAGACAATTCTAGTATCATATTGTAGCAAATTTAGTCTACTTTAAAAACGTCTTTAAAGGGTTTTTCTCAAAAACTTGTCCTTTAGGGTTATAATCGTCAAAATTTGAAAAAATAACGATTTTTTCGATTTTTGACAAAGTTGCGTTCAGCGCTCGAGGTCACAAACTTGGATTATTCATTAGGCCAACATCATAAACAAGTCTGCAAAAAATCAGAACTACCGGATTTGACGCATAATGTGATGTATAAAGTTACTGGACTATTAGGAGTTATTATAGATTATACAAAAAAGTGCTCAACTAGCCACGCCCTACCCTAATTATACTATAAAGCATTAAGGTTTGATTTAATTTCCACTATTAATAGTTAACTTACAGCATGTTGATAGATTCTTTGAAGTTGCTGCTGAAACGATGAAACTCTTGGCAATGAATTATTTCTCTTCTAGGATAGCCTTTTATACTCAGACGAGAAACCTCACAGTGCGCTTAATCACGCCCAAACTATACACCCTCCTGAGAAAAACAGGAAATTAACACATCTAATTAGTAAGGGAAATAAACCACTAATTAATTTATTCATGTTACAGCATATTTGAACCTTAATCTTACATCTCCAATCTCCACGTAAGGCAATTGAAATTTCATATATAAATAGGTACTTATAGAAGTACATTGAATCATTCATAACTAAAAGTTAAATATATTATACTCATATTTATTTAAATAATCGAATTAATTATATAGAAGAATTTTGATTAGGAAAGTGTTTTGGCTCTATAATTCTCTAAAAATATGTGTTATTATGTTTAAATAATTATGGTTCTAATGTTTTTTTATTAACAAAATTATTTTTATGAACCACTTGTTAATTTTTTATGTAACCACACGTTATTTTTTTATTTTTAAAAAAAGAAAGTTCGACAATTGATTTCATTTAATATACGAGTAATCTGATGAGAAATTAAACTCTTTGAAGCTCTATCATACTTAAATGATTCAGTAGTAATAGGGAGTTACAAATGAACATGAAGATAGTAAAATTGATGTCCAAGACAAAATTGTGTAGTACATTTGTTTTGAAAGCATAACTAGATATGCATCCATTTTACCAGCCACCATAGTCTTTGTTTTTCTTCTATAGCATAAAAAACTTTTTTATATTGAGATATATTTTATGTTATGTTCTTTCATATTTACATATTATTTAGATATTAGTTTATATTATAATATTATTATAATATGTACTATATTTCCATTTTAGGACTCCAGGATTTCCGTTCTAATTAACCAATTATTAATCT
>KZ651301.1:473446-492433 GCA_001010745.2 Gerris buenoi | reverse complement strand
ATTTTTACAATAATTTTATTCTTAAAAAATATCCATAAATACTGCCCTCTGTTAGAATTATTTTTTTAATACTTCCACTAACTATTGTGCAAAATAGAGCAATTAATTCATTTAAAATTGGGCTATATATTAACCAGTTCTATTCCGAAATTTGCTTTTTATAATAAATTGACATAGTTCTCTAATAAACTTAGCACTAGAAATATATGGTACCTTTTCTTCCTTACTGTTTCCATCTGTATGGGACTCTTACTTAATCTAATTTAAAACTTTATTTTCTTTTAAATTTATGAAAGCCTTTCAAAAGAACTAGACTAACAAAATTTGAATTTGGATTGACAAAGTGTACTCTCCATTTATTTTCTTAGTAATTTCCTACTTTTAATTTTAACCCCCATCCTGTAATGATCTAGCCTGTTGAACAGCACTATAAAAAAATAAGGTCGTGTTGTAATAATTCTTAAGCAGCAATATTAGGACAGTTTTGGAGCATTTTAAACAGCTTTCTTATTTTTATTTTTCAAAGTATTGTAAAATATGTAGAGTAGAATCCCGGTATTTCATATCCCGTTATATCATATATCCCAATAAATTGTATATTATTGCCAGGAGATAGAATCTAGATATTCTCGTGTAGTAAAATAATTTAAATGTTTCTCGACGGAAGTTTATAAACTTATCAAATTAAAATAACAGTCCGTAGCGAAGCACGTGTATCCACCTAGTTTTTATATATAAGATGAAAGTAGCTATATAAACTATTATGTGTTACTTAACTTTAGATGTTTAACCTACTTCACTCAGTTTTGAGGTTATATATTATAGAGTGGCACGCAACAGACTTATGAATTTGTAAATGTAATAAAACACAGTCTGTTAAAAAATTACCATTTTTTTTTTTTTTTTTTTTTTTTCCTGATTTATTAACATGGGACTAAGATTTAGAACAAAGTATTGGACAAATGGCTTATCTCATGCTCCAAACACTGAGTAAGCCTTTTTTTTTAAGTTTTTGTTCACCCTTTGAAGCATTGCTAAAGAAATTTCGGTGATATGGGCTCGAATGTTGTTTTTGATAGCTCCCCGGGTCCTGGGAAGATTGTTAAAAACCAAAGATTTTAGGTATCTCCACAGGAAAAAATCATATGTGGCCAAATCAGGAGAGCGGGCTGGCTAGTNTTTGAAGCATTGCTAAAGAAATTTCGGTGATATGGGCTCGAATGTTGTTTTTGATAGCTCCCCGGGTCCTGGGAAGATTGTTAAAAACCAAAGATTTTAGGTATCTCCACAGGAAAAAATCATATGTGGCCAAATCAGGAGAGCGGGCTGGCTAGTTCAAATAGCATCTTAGGAAAATAAGCGCCTCGGGGAATCTGTTTCGCAAAAATTTCTTATAAGCTGTGGCTCCGTCCTGCTGAAACCAGACGTCTTCTAGCTCTATCCCTTCCAATTAATGCAAGAAAAAATCCTGGATCATGGTCAGATAATGAGCAGAAGTGACTGCAGCCGCTTGATCAAAAAAGTAACAGCTGGTGATGTTCCACCAGCTTGGTGATACTTTCTGATATTGGACACCATACTGTCACCCAGTTAGAGTGCAGGGGTCTCTGGTGGAGCTCCCATCATTCCAATAGCGCATATTTTGTTTACATGTCAACTGAGATGTAAAAAACTGAAGGCATGCTGCACGCGGATAATCAAGCGGGCAAAAACACTATGTTCAATAGACCACTCCATTTTCGAAATTGAAACCATAAACTTAACCATCCTGCTCTTTTAAACCAGCCCACTTTCAACCTTCCAGGACTGTTAGGAGGAGTGCAATGCCCTCTTCAAATCTATGCATCTGCTGCGTGCCACCACCTTGTATTACAGACTAGTCATTACTGATTCTATCACTAACTTTAACCTAGTCAAATAGTCAGTCTTATAAACAAGAAATTAGGTAGCATTTTTACAATAATTTTATTCTTAAAAAATATCCATAAATACTGCCCTCTGTTAGAATTATTTTTTTAATACTTCCACTAACTATTGTGCAAAATAGAGCAATTAATTCATTTAAAATTGGGCTATATATTAACCAGTTCTATTCCGAAATTTGCTTTTTATAATAAATTGACATAGTTCTCTAATAAACTTAGCACTAGAAATATATGGTACCTTTTCTTCCTTACTGTTTCCATCTGTATGGGACTCTTACTTAATCTAATTTAAAACTTTATTTTCTTTTAAATTTATGAAAGCCTTTCAAAAGAACTAGACTAACAAAATTTAAATTTGGATTGACAAAGTGTACTCTCCATTTATTTTCTTAGTAATTTCCTACTTTTAATTTTAACCCCCATCCTGTAATGATCTAGCCTGTTGAACAGCACTATAAAAAAATAAGGTCGTGTTGTAATAATTCTTAAGCAGCAATATTAGGACAGTTTTGGAGCATTTTAAACAGCTTTCTTATTTTTATTTTTCAAAGTATTGTAAAATATGTAGAGTAGAATCCCGGTATTTCATATCCCGTTATATCATATATCCCAATAAATTGTATATTATTGCCAGTCCCTTGAAAAAATCTCAATAATTGGTATAAAACCAATGCATTTCGGTCCCCTCAGTAAAACGTAATTTTTTCCCTTTTGAGGTGAACAAAAACGTCTTATAACTGGTATAATTCTGAGAATATTCCCGATAAAACGTATGAATGGAGGAGGTCCATTTCAAAAATTTTGCTTTTTCTCTACCTATATCTGATGTTTTACTCTACTCAGAAAAAAAATATTAACAATAGTTCAGACTTCTCTAAAATTAGAGGAAGCGTAAATAAAATGGTTTTTATTAATTCCGAATTGCATAGGAACCTATTGGAGGGATCATTCTTTGGGGAAAATTTAGAACTCTCGCATAATGTTTGATTTAGGGGGGAGAGTGTGATTGTGTCCAAATGTAATTACTTCCTTCTGTTCTACTCGGATAAAATGCTATTGATAATAACACTCGAAACAAAGGTTTTATTCAAAAAACTATTTATAATTCACAGTGATCATACACATACACAGTGTATTTTAATGTGTAAAATAAATACAAGTCTTAATTATTACCTTTGTTTTTCTTTTTTTACCATCAATATTTCATAATCCCGATTTAGTGAACTTCAAGATATATCATATTTTTCCTTCGACCCCTTGAAAATACGATATATCGGGATTCTACTGCATTACTTATAGAAAACTTACTTAGATGTTTGGTGGTACTTGGGTGGTGGTTTTTACTTACATTAGATATGAAACCTTGCATTACCTGAATAGATTATTATATTATTTTTTTATTTGACTTTTGATCATGTTATTAAACTTAATGAATTTTATCATTGCCACCAAATTATATCAAAATTAAATGTCCTCTTTAGGCAACTTATTTTATGAACTGAAATTGCGACTACAAAGTATTTTTTTAAATATATTTATGATTTTTGACCCATTATAAATGTATGGGTAGACTACATGGGTAGTTCAAGTTAAATAAACTTTCATACTGAATTCTTATCATGTAAAAAAGAGTGAAATTAAGCAAGTGTTTCAAGGTTTTTTCCTATATACTAGCTGAGCAATGCACACATCATTCTCTAACAGTATGGTAGTTATCTCTAAGTGTATTATTCTATATTAAAATGGCCAAGTTATCAGCTTTATTACCTCCTTCCTTTTATTCTACCGTTTAATTTTTGTTTTAATGTTTTACCTTCCTTCATTTAATTTTTTCTCCTATTTTTTTTTTATTGTTTCATGATGGTTTGTGTTTGTTCTTGTTGGTGATTAAATAAATAAATACAAAATGTTGTTGAATACTTTTTAGTTATAAAAAAAATATTAAATAGAAGTTATTTTAAAATGGTGAAGTTTTGTATAAGAAGAAAAACTGATCAACTAAAAAAGCAGTGAGTTATTTAAGTTTTTAAGCAATATCTATATAATACTTTTTACTTTGGTCTGGTGTTTTTTGTTTTAATATAAATTTTTTATTTATTAAATAATATTGTAGTGTCTCATTACACTACATATATTTTATTCAAACAAATTTAGCTATTTTATGAAAAGAGAAGATAATATAAAATATATTTTATCCTTGAGCAATTGATGTAGTGTTATATGGGAGTAAGGTTTGTCTGACGATGAGAATCGATTTAAGTAATATATCGATCATTTAATCGATGTTCTTTAATCCAGCGTTCTGTCATGCAATGTGATGGGTTGATGACGTATTAGATACCTAATGTATGATTTTGTTTTAAATGAATTATTAAAATATAATACTTTGTAATTTAATTTATTATCGGCAATAGAATTTTTTATTTAACTTAATGTAATTATGTAATACCTTTGCGAGAGCTTTTGTTGTAATTTCAATTTAACTCTAATAGGTAGTATTAAGTTTTTATGTTGGTAATTTTGAGATTAGGATTCTCTATATATAGGGGTGAGTTCCGAGAATCGGCGCTTGGCTCTAAGGACGACTTCCCGAGGTAACGAGTTCAAACCCGTCTAGGGACGTAAAATTTTAATTTCTTTTTTTTATGAGTATTTTAATATTGCTCATTTATATTAAATGTTTCATTGCAGTTTGCAATTGGTTTTGAGTAGTTGCCGATGTGGCATTTAAAAATATAAAGTAATTTAACTTTTTAGAATCTTTCACTTTTCACTTTTTTTTGAGGAATTCTCAACTTGCCGATTGAATCGTAAGTTTTGTTTAATTAAAATTAATTATATGTAATTTTAATCAGATACAGTAAAGTGTGAGGTAGTCAATTTAGCTTTTAGCTAATTTCCTTTTTTTATTTTATTTTAAAGGGCCACCACCATCATCATTGGTGACACATGGCATTTTTCGCCATTTTGCTTTGAATCACAATTCACTCATCAAGTCAACCACGTGGTGATTTTCTCGATTACTTGTCTTCAAAGATATAATTAAATCATAGTTAGTTTTGGAGCATTATGCTACTCGTTGTTCAAATTATGGAGAACTAATTTGTCGTCATTTAAAATCTTCTTTAAATTATGTAAATTGTTAAACTTCACACCTCACCATTTTATTAATGAATACTACGTATCAGAATAGATATATCATAGGATAGAATTAGAAAGAAAGCATGTCATGTAAGATTAAGAATATCTTTATTTTAAGAAATATATATAAAATATTTGAAGAGATCTGAAAGTAAAAATAAAAGAAAAAGATAGTTGTAATTAATACATTATGAAGGAAACATATATGTGTACAATGTTTGAATATAAATGAATAATTTTGTTAAAGTTGATAAATTAAAGAACTTGCTTAATGTTCTACCGCACCCGCATTAAGTTCACAATTTTGTGTGTAATGAATTTAATGAGAAAATAAAAAAAAAATTATTTATTCAAGTTATTTTTTTTGATATTTTTTATTTGTAACCACTAGCTGGTTAACTTTTATTTTATTCCTTGTCCTTATTATTATTTAAGTTTTTTTTTATTTTAATTGATGAGCTATCCGAACGTAAAATTCAGATATAAAATAAATTTTATATCGAGGGACTCTAAGAGGTCACCGTATTAATTGTCACCTTCGTACAGGGACTTTATAAAAAATGCGCTACCGTAATATATATATCTTGATATAAATATTTTCCCCCAATAGGAAATACCTTAAAAAGTCTGACTGATTTCACGTTTAGTTTTATGCAAAAGATAGAACAACCTTTATGCAATCTAGCAAGGATAGAGCAGCCTTGCCATTTTATTAATACCAGAATTAGCTTAAAGAAACAATTGTATACACTAGACACCAACTGAAAGAAATTATTGTGAAAACTTCATTTTAGAAACCAATAAAAGAGTAAATCTCAAGGGAAAATAAATTTTGTTTTTACAGTTGTATTTATATTTTTGTTTCTTTTTCTTATAAAAGAATTGCAATCTGTTGAGCTTTAACTCCTTCATTAAGCCTGATAAAGTGATTCAGAATGTGTCAAGGCCTGAGGAACACGCTTTTAATGCCATCACTATTTTCACATCTTTAGTGTATTTTTATTCCAGTAAAGGAACAAACAGCTACAGTTATACATTATTATATTGCGTATTTTGTCTTTAAATCTGCTATCAAGCTGTGGACTCATTCGGATAAAATGAGATGCCTTCATTCTGATAAATTTATCTTATCTCCTATATTAATATAAATAAAAATAAAAATACTTTAATGAAAAATAAGAACTAAAACTTGTACAAATGTTCCATGATCATACAAAAATATGGTTGCCTTCCATTACCAAAACATATTAACAATTTTAAAATATTATTTATTTTTTATTTTTCTAATTACAATGATGATGCCATACTTTGGAGAAGACAGTTTTTATTCTTTTTTCATTTGGTACTATCATGATGCCTCTCTTTGCCAAGTTACTCCCTCATAGAGGTTCTTTGTTTTTTTCTTGAATATTTAAAACATCATCCACTATCATAGAAGTGAGATAAATAAGGATAATTGTAAAATAATAAAATCAATCAAATAAATACTGATTACCATTTTACCTTTCTAATTTCCTTTCACTTTTTAAACCACAGTTAACTAGTTATAGCTCATCGCCTCCTTAATTTATCTCTACTCTTTATTACCTCCTTAAACTACTCGTATCTCATCGCCCACTTTTAAAACTTATGGTCTCGAGCTTTGTTAAGTTGTCACGCATATCCACCTTGTATTATATTATTTTCATGAATTATAAATAACTATATAATTATAGATTATAAAATCTACTTTTTGTTATTATAATTTTTATCATATGTGATATATATTTTTATATATAATTTTTAATGTGTACCTATTCTTTTGTTAAACTGAGTAAAGATTTAAAAATATGTATGCACAGCCTGCTCAGATTGTATATTCATGTTTACATAAATGCATTGTTCTCCCCATATCATTTTTTAATTCAATATATGATTTACATTTCACCATTATCAATTTTTACTTTGTTATGATAATTTGAATATTCTTGCATTTAATTATTTTTGTGGAGACCATATCATTTTTAGGGTTTTGTAGATACTTCTCAAAACCCTTATGCCGAGGGTGATGTGTCCGTCTGTCCGTCGCTCTTTGGCTCATAGCGCCCGAACCATTTAAGCTAAAATGCTGAAATTTGAAACACTGGCGTAACTTCCGGGCCCAAACACAGGACATATACACAAAAGTTAAAAATTTAATATGCGCATGCGCAATTCGAAAAAATGCGGTAAAGTCAAAAATTTAGATTTTTTTTAATTTTCGAGTGGGGTATCAAATGAAAGCTGCTGAATAGCAGATTACGAATATATGAATAAATTTTTAAATTTCGCTTTCCTTATTGGTCAAATAAATCAAAATACACCCAAAATTGCCCCCCCTCAACTACCATATAACGGCTGGATGTAAAATTTCAAAATAATTCATACTAATACCCTATTGTGGGGTGATGTAAATTCCGGGAGTGCATCGAAAAATTTTAAAAATTGCCAATTTTAGGCGCGAAAATTTAAAATTTGCCCAAAATTTTATTTTTTTAAAATTTTGAGTTGGGTATCAAATGAAAGCTGCTGAAGAGTAGGACACAAATATATATTTGCTTTTTTAAATTTTGCGTTCCTTATTGGTTTATTACTGATAAAAAACATTGTGACCCCCCGGGGGATCGAACCCGGGACTTTTAGATTGAAGACAAGAAATCATTATTTACATAATGGGTATGCTTACTCATCTACAAAACCCTAAAAAGTACTTGGACTAAGTACTTCCCTGTGATTTTATTATTTTATTATGCATTAGAATTACTTTTGATACTTTTAATTAAGTCTGTTTAAAATCACCACCAGCTAACCAGCTCTAACCACTTCTAACTACCCCTAATCAGCTCTAACCACCTTCGCCATGAAATAAGAGGTTGTTAAAGGTAGTTAGCTGGTGGTGATTAAGTCCGTTGAAAATCACCACCAGCTAATAACCATTTCTAACTACCCCTAATCTCCTCTAACCACCTTCCCCGTGAAATAAGAGGTGGTTAAAGGTAGTTAGCTGGTGGTGATTTTCAATGGTAGGGCGCTTAATTAACAAGTACTGTACTTCCTTATTTCATGATGTATGAAAAAGATGTCATGGAGTTTAAATTTCATAATATCAAATTATAGTAGGTGGAACTCCAATTATTACTTTGAAAATAAATAAATGCATAATAATAAATGAGATATAATTATTATGTTACGATGTGAATCGTTGAGGAGAAGGGAATTGAATCCATGTAATTATAGAATAGAAACTTAATATTAAAGCCATATGAAGGAGAAAGTTAATTGAATCAATAACTGGCTTGTGGCCAGAATTATCTAAAACACATTATTCAATTAATTGTTATCCCTTAAATAAATTAAATGCTAGTGTTATTTATTTTAATAAAGTTTTATTATATAATTTATGTCACTTTAAAACCCAGAATAAGAGGTTTTAATAACACATCTTGCACATGTTAATAAGATGGTAAATATTTTTTATCTCCTTCCAAACTATTTTAATATAATCTTCTTTTTTATTTATTAGTTTTTTTTATTTTTAAAATTTTTGCTAGCATTATCACTTCTCTGTTATAATTATCAATAAAAATATATTACTCTTAGTTTTACTTTAGAATGGTTTCTAATATGAGTATCGCATGTGTTACAGATGGTGCAGTTGGATATGGAGAAAATGCTGTTGCAGGGAGAAAGAGTTAAGAGCAAGGACTATAGTTATCGGCAAACCTTGTTTGGACAAGTACCCTCCAAACAAGATCAGAAATCAAAAGTACAATATTATAACTTTTCTCCCTTTGGTAAGCTCTCTCGTTTATTTACAATTATTTTTTTAAATTAGTTTACTTATAATTCTGTAGTAAAGGTTGGTGTTGATGTGTGTCTTTGTAAAACAGTAAAACTGATTATTCAGATATTTTATTATCCTGATTAGCTAGAAAGAGGCGTGGCTCATTAAAACTGTTAAAAATAAAATAGTAAATATTATCTGATATTTACGCTGTTCATTTGACATAAATTTAAAATTAACAAAACCAACATAATTTGTGTAAACGAGTTTTAATATATTCTCAAGAATTAGCATGATTATGTCTAGGAGGCGGACAAAATATAGCTAGTAACAAAAATAAGATGAGTTGGTTCTCTTTTACTTTGTTACCCACTATGACAGAAACTTAACTGGTGGGTAACAAAGTATAAGAGACACCCCCTATATGTGTATGGGGAAGGGGAGAGGTGTACCTATATTGATATCAATGTTAAAAAGTTGGATGGGTAACAAAGTTAATAACTACTAAGACAAAAGGATATTTAGTCCAATGTACTTTTGGACAAAGAAATATCACACTTTTTTATATTAATTTCAAACTAAAACAAGGTGGTTAACAAAGTAAATGAGTTCTGATAACTTGTATGAACTACCTTAAATGGCCCGACAAAGGAAGAAAGGATTGAATAAACAAGGGCAACATAAAATAACTTTTTAATTTAAATGCAATATTTATATACAATAATAGAGAGTTTAAATAAGACGTAAAAATAAAAAAATAACGTCATACGTCTTTCTCATGTCAAACTTATTGCGCATGCGCACATATAAAATTGTCGTACTGTGAAAAGACGTGATACTTTTATCTGTCACTGTTGTCTTATCACTTTTTTCACTTTATTTTGTTATGTTATTTGTGTTTATTTTCTAAAATACGACAAATTTAATACAAAACTGTCAAAAACACAAAATTCTTCACCACGTCTTTTGTTACGTATTACTTAAACTCAATTATGAAAACATACGACATTTTGTTATGACTTTAAAATTAAATGATTACGCCAATCAAAAGTACGTCTTATTTAAATTCTCTAATTACTTTTTAAAAGAATGTGTTTAAAATTAAAAACAATAATAAATAAATAGAAAGAGAAGTGGGCTATAAGATTTCAATCAGGTTTTGACGTAGCGCAACATGAGAGTTGGTTTTGCTTGGCTGCCATAGATTTAATCAGGTCGTTTGACAAACCGTGAGTATTATTAATGGATTTCTTTTTCCTTTTTTTTTTATAGGTTCTGTTTCAACAGTTCAAGTTCTTCCTAAACCTTTACTTCCTTATAATGGCTCTGAGTCAGTTTATTCCTGATTTAAAACTTGGCTACTTATACACGTATTGGGGTCCTCTGGTAAGTCAATCATACCAATATTTATAAAATCAAACTTGTGTGACAATCAAATTTGTGTGAATATTAATAATAATTTATAATTATTTATGTTGATGGATGGCTTAGGTGTAATAAATACCAATTATTCTCTTTCTTTCATGAGACGTTTCGACCCTTTATAATCTCCTGTCACAGTTGTTTAATTCTAAAATCACATTAAGATTAAATTAACATTTATTTCAGTTCCCTTCTAATAATTATTTAAAAGAAGCAAAAGCATACTAAAAATAAAATTGTAAAAAATTAGCAATTATAAAAATAAAAATTGCAGCTAATTACAATTAGTGGTTAATATACAGGGTGTCCCAGCTAATATGGAACAGCGAAATATCTCCGGAACCATGATAGATAGAAAGATGCGGTTTTCAGGGTTCAATAAAGGCTAAAAAGGCGCTTCTAGAAGATATGCTGAACATTTTCTGTGTGCAGCAAACAAAATAAACAAAAAGTGAATAGGAAGCCATATTTTTAAAACTAGATTTGGATTTAGTGGCTAAAAATAAGACTTTTTTACTCTTGGAAATTTTTCACTCCGATCATTAGTTTGCCGTCTAGAGAGCCCTAAAGTTGCTAAAATCAACTTTAAGTCCATTTTACAGCGAAACTAATGGATTTAGGAAGAAAAATCAAGAGACAAAAAATTCTTATTTTTAGCCATAGAATCAAAATCCAATCTAAAATCTATAACTTATACGAAACTTTTTTTGCCTGAAAAAGGTGTTCAGCAGGGCTCAAAAAGTGAAAAAAAAAAATATCAATAATGCATCTTTTTAAGAATGGATTTGGATTCTACGGCTAAAAATAAGAATTTTTTGTCTCTTGATTTTTCTTCCTAAATCCATTAGTTTCGCTGTAAAATGGACTTAAAGTTAAAATTTTAGCAATTTTAGGGCACTCTAGACGGCAAACTAATGACCGGAGCGAAAAATTTCCAAGAGTAAAAAAGTCTTATTTTTAGCCATAGAATCCAAATCTAGTTTTAAAAATATGGCTTCCTATTCACTTTTTGTTTATTTTGTTTGCTGCACACGCTTTTACTGTACACAGAAAATGTTCAGCATATGTTCTAGAAGCGCCTTTTTAGTCTTTATCGAACCCTGAAAACCGCATATTTCTATCTATCATGGTTCTGGAGATATTTCGCTGTTCCATATTAGCTGGGGCACCCTGTATTGTGTGTAAAATTTAACTATCACTATGAGAGAGGGTCTTAAGAAATGTTAACATTTAAATAAAAATGTATAACAATAATTAACAATTGACATCATATAACATTATACAAACATTAATTAAAAAAGTTTTTAGGCTTGTCCCACACTGGATCCGCTCGTCTCATCTCATCTCAGCTCAGCTCAGAGCCCTTCCGCTCCGGTCCGGAAGTTTTCTGCACACTGCTTCCGCTCAGACCGTTCCGATATTTTTTTTAATGCAATTCCAATTTTTAAGCCAGTCTTGTCTCAGCTATCAACTGATACGGTTCGATATGAGTTATATTGTTTATAGTAGTAGTAGTAGTAGTAGTGATGAGGAAGAGGCTGTTGTAATAGCTACGCTACTTGCGGCTGAACAACAGACCAGGAAAAAAAGACTGGGTGCACGCAATAAATGCTGCCAGAGATGAAGAAGGAGAGTTTCACACTTTATTTAATAGGTTGAAAGTAGACAATAAGAGATTTTTGCACTGAAGAAACTTTTGCACTGAGGTAATCAGCGTTCATCCATGATTTCGTAATAATAGCAAAAACGCACGTGGTCACATCAAAACAAAAACAGGACTGATTATAATAGACAATAGATGCACGCTACGATAATATATAAGCTCCTGAAGATAAACCAGAGCTAGTTAGGGGAGTGAGGAGGGGGGAAGGGCAAAAGCAGCCTGGTGCACCTGCGCATTCCTTCCGCCCTCACCGGCTTCCGGCAAAATATTCTCGTCAAGCGAAAGAGGTCGGTCTGAGCGGAGCGGAGCGGACGCAGTGTGTGGGTTTTCATTTAAATACATGGGTTTTATTTATTTCGTCAAAGTCTGAGCTGAGATGAGCGGATCGTGTGTGGGACAAGCCTTAGTGATTTTTTTTTTTTTTTTTTTTTTTTTTTTTTTTTCTTAAAAAACATATAATAACAATCAGTACTTATATGGAATTTGAATAAAAAAATCAATGATTTATTGACAAAGATTTTGTGAAATTTATTTGGGATGATCAAAACTCAAAGAGTGTACTTCACTAAGAGTGTTCCTTGCACGTATTTAATATTTACTATTTTTGACTAAGTACAGTGTAAAATGAATTTTAATTGTCTTTAATGAACTTATGTACTAGTAAGTTGCACACGATGCTTACACCCTCAATCTATAAAAATGAGAAAACTTTTTTTTTTTTTGACATTCCAAAATATCTCTTTGTTTCATCATTTAAACCATTATGATGTACATATACATTTACATACACCACATGATGTATTGTGTATTAAGCATGTATACTATTTACCTCTGTTGGACTTGTTTTATTAAAGGCTATTAATTTTGATTTACTTTACAGGGTTTTGTTTTGGTAGTTACCATGTGTCGAGAAGCAGTTGATGATTTGAGAAGATACAAACGAGATTTAGAAGTTAACTCACAGAAATATACAAGGTATTTTTTTTTTAATTTTAATTGGGTAGTTATTAAATTATGATTTATGTAAGAATGTACTCTAAGGGAAAGTACTTTTGATGACCCATCACTTAAGTGAACTTTTACACACATCGAGATACCCCCCAGCATTTTTAAAGAAGAAAATATTGTTTTATAACAACCTTGCTTACAAAAAAGCAATAAAAAATGGATTTGACAGAAGAAAATATACGTTGAATNAGTCGCGTTACTTCAGTCATTGAATCTTTAGAAAGGGAAATGGATCTAGTCTGTGTAACTGGAGTTGAAGATAAACTTCAGGATAATGTTCGCTCCAACATTATCCTACCAAAAAAAAAAAAAAAATAAATAAAATAAAATAAAAATAGGTCAAGAATCATACCACTTATTACCAACAGCATAGCAAAACAATCAAAGAGGAAGCGATAAAAAAGCACACTGATTGTATAATATAGATGTAAGATTTGATGTTATAATAATGTTGATTACTTTTAATATATATTTTTTCGTTGTTGATTAAAGTTAAATGTGATTAAATGGAATGTAAATTTCAATTTTTTGCTTAAGCTATTTGCTTACCCTTATGTCATTGTTATAATTACTTGTATGTATTGTTCTATTTATTAATACAAAATAATTGCTATTTGATGATTAGTTATTTATATTTAATACCTTGGAAATATTCAAGCAATATTTTTATAGGTTCAATCCATTTTGAATCATTTACTTTATTTTTATATTTTTTATTTATGATTTGTTTGTTTTTATTTTAGGTTAGAGTACAGATGGAATGTTACTTAATGGCAAAGGAAGATAGTCCACCACCCAAGATACATGCTAAGCTAAGGGTATCAGAACAGAGCAGGATTCACGATGCAGTAAAAGCGATTGCTCTTTGTCATAATGTCACTCCTGTTTTTGAATCAAGTTTGTCAGGTAGTAGCAGCAGTAGTGAAGAAAGAAGTCCTTTAGAATCACAGTCTGAAGTTGATCAGCATTACTGGGGTGGTGGACAGTCTGTTACCTATCAAGCCTCCAGCCCTGATGAGGTAATAAATCTAATTTATCTTTTTATTTTTATATCCACTGAGTTAGAATTAAAAATTAATTATTTGATAGTAGTTAGCCTACTACAATTTATAATTGAATAAATGTCTAGGTTGCCCTAGTGAAGTGGACTGAGGAAGTTGGACTTGCTGTTATTCACAGAGATTTAAATTGTCTGAAGTTAAGAACACTGAGTGGTGCTGTGCTAGATTTTACAATACTGCAGATGTTCCCCTTTACTTCTGAAACAAAGAGGATGGGAATAATAGTTAAGGTATTGATTATGTCATTGTATTATTTATTGTATTCAAAGAACTTAGGATATTGCTCCTAGAATGAGAAAATCTAAGTTGTTTTTCTAGGACCTTCTCAAAAAGTTAACAACATTGACCCCTAAAAAGCACTTTTGTCATCAAATAATTAGATTTTGTTACCAGACATTGTTGTCTGAACAGATACTTGCAGTTGTTCAATTTGGTTGAATATCCTGCCTCTCTGTGTGAAGAGAAGAAAGGAAACCCCCTCTGGCCCATTGGCGAGCACTGGGGTTTTTTAACTTTTTTTTTTTTTACATCAAATTTAAATATTTAAACTTTAGTTCTATGTATTTTTCAGGAAAATAAATCAGGTGAAATAACATTTTATATGAAGGGTGCTGATATGGTAATGTCATCCATTGTGGAATATACAGATTGGCTGGAAGAAGAATGTGGAAATATGGCTCGTGAAGGTTTAAGAACTCTAGTTGTGGCAAAGAAACATCTCACTCAAGACCAATACAATGATTTTGAGGTATTGATTTTTTATTGTTAATACTAAGCATTTTTGATATATTGGTTGTAATTATATTGACGTAAAATTGTGTTGATTGATGGAGTATGTTTGTAATCTGATTTAAAAGAAACTTATTTGATTCTTTTGTGGCCACTAAACAACTTTTGCATTTTTGTTTTCTCACTAACTAGAAATTACTTATCTTTAATGAGTTTCCTGGGGTTTTTACACATATGAATTGTTTTAAATTGATTAGGGGTTTTACAGTGGTAGTCTTTAGGATCTAAAATCTAAAGAATAACATAAATCTGTTAGAGATTAAAAATTTAAAACAGGAAATCTTAAATTTGATACCTGTAAAAAGGAATAGAAAGTATTTAGATGGGACACAGTCTAGTTTGTAGTACCTACATAGATAAACATTTTGATAACAACAAGTATAAGGCACTTAGAAATAGAATACATTGTGAGAGGAATTATGTGCACCTTATTGAAAAATGTTCACAAGAGAAAAATTCTCATTAAAATTATTCTGAAATGACCACGATAGAAGATAGATCATTTCGACAGGTTCTTCACTATTCAGTTGCCGACTATTTTTACTGATAATTAACTTTCTCACTAACTAGAAATTACTTATCTTAATGAGTTTCCTGGGGTTTTTACACATATGAATTGTTTTAAATTGATTAGGGGTTTTACAGTGGTAGTCTTTAGGATCTAAAATCTAAAGAATAACATAAATCTGTTAGAGATTAAAAATTTAAAACAGGAAATCTTAAATTTGATACCTGTAAAAAGGAATAGAAAGTATTTAGATGGGACACAGTCTAGTTTGTAGTACCTACATAGATAAACATTTTGATAACAACAAGTATAAGGCACTTAGAAATAGAATACATTGTGAGAGGAATTATGTGCACCTTATTGAAAAATGTTCACAAGAGAAAAATTCTCATTAAAATTATTCTGAAATGACCACGATAGAAGATAGATCCTTATAGAGTTTCTTCTTCCAGAGAGAGAGGTTCTTCACTATTCAGTTGCCGACTATTTTTACTGATAATTAACTTTATCAGGTGGGATAGAATCTAAAAGCTTCATTAAAATTACCATTTGTACACAAAGGTGCACTTTAATGGCATATGATTGTGTAATCTGATGCAATTAGTTCTTTTTATCTATCTTACATGAAGATTTAATGATAACAGTGAAGTTTATTGTTAAACTTGATAGTTCATATTTCTTTAGTGTGTATCCTAATAATGGAGTTTTACATAAATTAAGAGAACAGCTTAACACCTGATTAAAAGGAAATAAATAAAAATAGAATTCTGAAACCTTTGTGCTGCGACAATTTTGGGCTATTCAACAGTATCCTCCTGTAATAAAGCCACTGATATTTTTCTTTGTTAAATTTCTACCATCTTCTTTTTTTTCTTTTTTAAATTTATCTTCTCTTTTTTTTTTGTTTTGAGTAGAACAGGTTTAATGCTGCTAGATTGAGTGTAACGGATCGAGGCAGTCGCGTTACTTCAGTCATTGAATCTTTAGAAAGGGAAATGGATCTAGTCTGTGTAACTGGAGTTGAAGATAAACTTCAGGATAATGTTCGCTCCACTCTAGAACTCCTAAGAAATGCTGGAATCAAGGTGAATATAATTATTTATCAATAAAGCCTAGTTTAAATTAGCAGAGTAAACGGTCGAGTAGCACTCTACCAAGCTACTTGCCTAATGTGAATGATAAGGATAGTAAACGGTTCGAGGAGAGTGGATAAAAGTTGGTCGAGTAAATAAGCTAGTGCGGTGATAGAGTACTTGACTGCCAACAGGCGAGTAGACCCCCCCACCCTACGTCCGTCCTAACATTGAATACCTCTTCTATACATTAATTGCGGGATTATTCAGAACTAAAAAAAACTAATCTCAAGCACGTGTGAATGAATTTGGAGTCACTCTACTAAAAAACAGCACATATTTTTCTCTACCGTTCCTTGTGCTGAAAAGTTGGCTAGTTCACTCGACCCTTTACTCTACCAAGTGTAAACTAGGCTTAAGTTATTCTTGGATCATTTGAATTAACATATTGTATGACCTGCGCAGCTATTTTTCAGTTCAACCATTTTGTATGACACTTCACTAAACACAACTGGGTAAGACCCTTGACTGTGTTTTTCTCTAACGTGTGATAGCGACTCATCATGAAAGAGGTGTAGTTCACCAAACAAGCAACGTCTTAACACAAAAAAGTTGTAATTGAAACAATTCACTAGTTTCACATGATCTAAAGCAGATATATAAAATCAATAAACAAAATGTTATCTAATCTCAAAATCAAAGTCTTTTGATTTTGATTCTAACTTTAGAAAAAATATATTGTATAGGGCATTCTTATTATAGTCCAGGAGATAGTGTGCAAAAAACTGTCTGACTAATATCAAGCTACAATTTTTTGTATAAGCAAATCTTTTGGTACCTTTTAAGAATATTTGGTCTGCTAAGTTTGTCTGCGAGACATAGCTTGGCAATAGGAATTTTCAAAAAAACAAACTGGTGAAGAGCGGCCATGTCCCGCCCTTTTTCACTGGTTTGTTTTTTTAAAATGCCTATTACCAAGCTATGTCCCGCACCAAAAGATTTACTTAAACACAAAAATGTAGCTTGATTTTAGTCTGACACTTTTTTGCACGCTATCTCTTGGGACTATTACTTCAGCTAATCTAAACTATTTGCACAACAATTATATGAAATAATATTGAGGACAAACTATAGCTGTGAGCTTTGTTGAGCTTGTTGTTAATTTAATGACGAGTGTCTAACCTGCTATGTATCCCTGATATTTGACATTTTTATTTGTAGTCGATAGCTGTTTTAATTCCTTTTTCTCTTTCCTCCATTATCTTTATGGTATTACATTTTTATTATAAATATATTATTGTTTTGATTTATTAGGTATGGATGCTTACTGGGGATAAGTTAGAGACTGCCATGTGTATTGCCAAGAGTTCTAAGCTAGTCTCGAGGAATCAGGACCTATATGTAATCGAACCAGTAGTTACTAGGACTGATGCTCATGCTCAGATTCATCAGTTTATGAAAAAACAGGATTCAGCTCTTGTCATTACTGGTGATTCGTTGGAAGTTTGTTTAGAATACTATCAAACTGAACTTCTTGAAGCTGCATGTCGTAGTCCTGCTGTTATCTGCTGCCGTTGTTCTCCAACCCAGAAAGCTCAGGTTTGTATTCAAATTCTAATTCACTTTTCATAAATTTCCTAGAGGTAATATTTGATCACTTTAATGCTGCATCAACGTTTATTACTATATGTACACTTATCAAAGATTTAGCCTAAAGAGGTGAGATATGTTTCTCGCTTAAGATCACATAGTGTGGGTGTGTAAAAAAACTAACAAGTAAACATGATAACTTTTAAACAAACAACTAAGTTTTGGTGGTACATTTTGTAATAGTTAAAAAGGAGATGTGTGGCTAGTGGAGTTGTACGAATGCAGGGTGGCTCCCTCTCTACTAGAGTACTAAAATTATACTTTTTAACTATCAACTCATCATAATTATCTATTTTCTCAATATTATTTAATACGCATTCTTTACTCTATGCTCACTTCAATCATAAAGCCATACGATGCGTGGTAACTAAGTTACATATCAACTAATGAAGAAGTAAACAAGCTAACAATAAATCAAAGTAACAGGGTAACTAATAAACTATTCAACAAGATGTTTCATGTATGCTTTTATAAATATAATGAAAACTTTGTCTTCGTCTAGAACAGGGGTTCTCACCAGGATTGCATAAAGAGCCAAATTACAGAATCAGAAGATCTCCAAGGGCCGCTGGATCTTGTAATCAAGGAACATTTTGGCTCCATGTCTGTCATTAATTGTAAACCATAATATCTTTAAAACCATAGGCGTCGTCAGCTGTACATTATTAGGGGGGGGGCACATTCTGGAAGGGGGGTCCGGAGGTCCTCCCCCGGAAATTTTTTGAAAATAAGACCTCTCAAAACAGCGTTTTTATGCATCTCTTATGTGAAATTTGATTTTAACACTTTGTCATAAAATAAAGTAAACCTACGGTGCAGTTAACCCCACAGTACGGAATAGTCCTTATTTCAAAGTGCGGCAAACTTTGATAAATTATGAAATTAACTTATTAAAAAACTATGCTAATATTTCATGTATATAATGTAATAAGTTTAATGTTATTA
>KZ651301.1:443624-453971 GCA_001010745.2 Gerris buenoi | reverse complement strand
ACCAGAGACCTTCAAAATGTAGCATTTATTTTTACGAAATGTGGCACTATAAAGTGTGGCAATATGGCACTTATTTTGGCCAAATGTGGCATTTTATTTTTTTTAAATAATAAACATGGTGCTTGTTTGAAACTTTTCACCCCAAGATTGTGCTTTTTTGACTTTTTATTTTATCGCAGTGTAACCAATAATATGCTTATAAATATATATTAATTAAGAAAGGGTAATTGGGAATAGTTTATTATTGGCATCATCATTAAATTTTATCTGTTTTTACATTTTGATTGATTAAATTCATAAGGATGTTTATAACATACAAAATGTATACCCAAACTTATTTGATTATAAATATTGCTATATATTCACACTTATTAGTAAGTTGTAAGTGTTTATTTTATAACTTTCAAAGATTAGAATTATTTCATTCTATCCCATGACTTTATGGAACTTAATCCAAAGAGAACTCAGATTATCAAGTGATCAATTTAATGTCAAGCTACATCAGTAAATGTTTAGAACTATTTTAGTCAGTTTCCACGTCTAACTGATGTGGAACTATTAACATGTCGTTCATCATGAGTTCTTTGAAGTGGTTGTTGCAACTTCTTTGTTGCATTATAAACGCAATGGTCTTACTCAACTGGTGATTTTTAACTTATTTTTTCTTTATTTTTGAAGATTCGACATTATTATCTTTTTGTTGCCTATCCAATGAAGGTTCTTAATCAAAAATGACAAAATTTAACAAATGCATTTAATATTTATGTGAATATCTTCTATATAGCATTGGAATATCTTCAAAGAAATAGTATATTATGTTACTAGGCTGTTAAGTGAGTTTTTTCTTTACTGCGCCAATTACATTTACTTTCGAGTGAAGCGAGACAGGAAATATTGCCAAGGTAAAGAAAAGACATTTCACAGTCGTGTAGCATATGCTATTTTTTCCGAGGTAGCAGACAATGAAAAAACATTAAATATTAATTAATAATCAATATAATAATATCAAATATTAGTTCAAACTTAAGATTAAAAAAAAAAAACCTTAAAAAAAAGGTTACACTATAAGGAAAGATAAATAAAACGCATTTACATCTAGCGGAATTCAATCGTACTAAAAAAGCCTTTCCACTAAGATTGCAGCACTAATACGGAAGTTTTGATAACTGCTGGCAGTAAAGTCAGTTTGTATGGCAGTTTGTCATTGTTAATAATTATATTATGTTTGTTTGTCCAGGTACTTCGATGTTATTATGAAGTAATAATTACTATTATTATTCTTTCTGTTCTACGCTTTAACTGTGATATGTAATTTTTTTTTTTTTTTTTCATTCTAGTCAATTGTTGCTAAATTTTTAAATCTTTATTATTATAATTATTTGAGTGCCCCGTTTTGTTTGCGTGAGCTGTTTTGGGGACTCTGATTGTATATTGTAAACCTTGCTTGTACAATCTAAACAAATAAATAAATAAAAAGAAAAAAAAAATTCCGTCCTAGGATGTAAACATTTTTTTCTTTGCTGCCAGGAGTAATGAAAAGATTTTTTAAGTCCACATAATGAAAAAATTGATTTTAGCTTTGTTTTTTAGGCTCTAAAGTTACTATTTCACAGCCTACCACGGAAAAAAGATAATTTTTATCTAAAAATTTGGTATTTAGCATCGAAAATCTAAGACAGCTCTTTTAAAAAGAACTTAAATTTTTAAGTTATTTAAAGAGAACACTTCAATCAGACTGCAACATTGAAAACTATGTTTTATTATTCTATTAGTTATAGTTACATAATTTTATAAACCAATGTTTCTTTTTAGTTAAGTCTTATGTTCCACTTTTATTAGAATTTAATGAATACTTATTACTTAAATAAATTTAGGCTTTTGCACAGTTTGAATTTAACAATTTAATTTTGCAATCATACGCCATTTAATTCCTTTCTTTTTATTTTAAATTAATAAGTGCTCGAACATAGTAATATAGTTAACAAATTGTTAAATGAAGCGAGATTTTTATTTTTTAAAACAATTGTTATCAAAGATTATTTCTTCTAAATTTTATTACCTTCTTAAAGGTATACATTTATTCTTAGGTAATCATAAAAATAGTTTTATTTTTTTTATTCTTTATTTTATTTTATCTTTTTATTATTATTATTTTTTTGTACAAATAGCACAGATTTGTTAATAGATTTATAAAGAGAGGAACCAATAATAAATAATTTATTACTAAAATAATTATTGCAAGGATATTTAATTGCTTTGCATTCATATGCAATAGAATATTTTCATGATTTTATTTCCTTGTGAGAAAGAGATTAAATTTATAATTTTAATTTTTTTAATGGCTAAATTTGTGAGTAAATTTTTCAAATTTTTATTTTATAGTTTAAAAATAATATCAATATATTAGAATGAACCCTAAGAAGCACACAACGATGGCTAAGAAGTGATACCTCGTAACTCCTAAAATGGTGATTTTGAGATTCATTATACTGTCCTTGAGAGGCTTTTCTAGTAGTACATGCGAGATCTGGTAAGTGACAAAAAAAAAATCCTTCACATAGAAAATGGGCAGTCGTGACGTCTCGTATCAGATTCGCAAACTGTTTGTTATGTGATAGCTTGTAACTACGATAGACAGGTGTAGTGACACCTAGTATATGTGTTTCTGGTGTATGTGTTTTGGTAAAGGTTTGTTGTGACACCTCATAACCAGAGACCTTCAAAATGTAGCATTTAATTTACAAAATGTGGCACTATAAAGTGTGACAATATGGCACTTATTTTGGCCAAATGTGGCATTTATTTTAGCTAATGTGGCATTTATTTTTCAACTTTCCGGGTGAAATTCTACACAGTGGTCCAACCCGGATTACGGTGGCGAACAGCGTGAATTTTATGTCAAAGTCTTTCCCCAATCGGACCGGGTAACCCTTACTCCTCTCTTTAAGTTCCTCGAGGAGAGCTTCAGCTTTCGTTAGCTCTTGACCGTAAGTCTCCAGTTTTTCAATATATTTGGAAAGACCCCGAAACTAGCTTTAATAAATGCCAATCTATTGACTGACTTGGCTGTTGTTAAGGGCACTCTTTGCTTTTGGGGTAGCCAAATTTGCCTATTCTTCGAAGCCCTCTATGACCTTAATGTAATACTCTAATGCACATGTTGTGCATTCATTTGGGTAACGAAGCCATTTTAATCCAATAATAAGGGCAGCACTCTATGAATCGTCAGCGGTAGCTTTGACTGGGATTAAGTCGAAAAACAAGCCTGCTTAGGGACTGGTAAACCCCCTGTCCTTGCAGAAGCTTATAGGACAGGGGTTTACTTGCACCGTTAGACAGTGAATGTCTTCTAATCCTTAAAAGGTTTTAATAAATGTTTGAATAGAAAACCATATAAAATAATGTACCTTATTGGAAATTTCTAACAAAAAAAGTAGAATATTTATGCGAAAATATGCAATACTATGCACTTATACTGGAAATATGCAATAATGCCCGAAATATGCAATATATGCATTTTTAAATTTGGCAAAAAGTGTGGCATTTTACCAAAAATTGGAAAAATGTGGCTTTTTACCGAAAAATGGGCAAAATGTGGCATTTTAGTATGGCGCCATGGCAAAAAGGCATTTGAAGGTCTCTGCTCATAACTGAGCTACTAATTCATAAATGAGACCTCGTATGTGTTCACTTTATTAAAGAAGTGACATATTGTGAACTTGTAACTACATTATTTTATGAACTGGTATAATTTAACAGTTACCAATATTTCAGAAGGGTAACATGTTATATAAATTTATAAAACAAGTATAAAAAGCAAACAGTTAAAGTAAATTTATTGTTTTAAATAGTTTTTTGTTCCTCCTGTACACCTGACATTTTGAAGATACGAGGTATCACTTCTTAGCCATCGACATGATTAATTGGGGATATGGAATTAACAAAAAAATGTATGCTAACCAATCACACTAACTACTTTTTTTTATTTAGAATTATTAGATGGAGTCATCCCAGTTTTATATAAAATTTAGTATGTTTTAATAATTTATTTTTATTTTCCATATTTTAAGGCAATAATACATCTAGATGGGTTTATTTATTTAAAACAACAGTTTTTTTTTTTTTTAATTGACTCAAAACATTAAAAGGAAAATATCTGTTGTCAATCTAAGTTAAATCAATTTAAGTTGGTCCTGAATTAATGATTTATAATGAAAATATATTTTCATTTTTTTTTTTTTTTTCAAATTTCCATGTCTAGTTATAACTCCAAAGAAATAAATTGATTCCTCTTCCTCATAAATCAAATTAGGCTCAAAATTTATTCATATTTTAATTTTTCTCTTAATTTCATGTTATACAATTTTTTTTTCTCTTGTTATTAAAAAAAAAAAATGATTCTAATTTCATTTTGATTTAATAAAAATAAATATTTTTTTGGACTTCAGGTACGTAAATAAATTTAATGAAATAATGACTAATAAAAATTGATTAAATAATAATATAATTGAAATAATTATTAATACAAATTAATTCTAAAATATAAGGCTCTTATTCATAGATATTTTAAAGTTTTAATGCTAATATAATATTTCTTTTGTTAGAATTAATTAATTTTTGACTTTTTTTTAGAAGAGATTTTATCATAAAAGGGGAGTAGTTCAGTAACGGAGAGCTTCAGCTTTCGTTAGCTCTTGACCGTAAGTCTCCAGTTTTTCAATATATTTGGAAAGACCCCGAAACTAGCTTTAATAAATGAGTAATGAAAAGATTTTTTAAGTCCACATAATGAAAAAATTGATTTTAGCTTTGTTTTTTAGGCTCTAAAGTTACTATTTCACAGCCTACCACGGAAAAAATATNAAAAAAATGATTCTAATTTCATTTTGATTTAATAAAAATAAATATTTTTTTGGACTTCAGGTACGTAAATAAATTTAATGAAATAATGACTAATAAAAATTGATTAAATAATAATATAATTGAAATAATTATTAATACAAATTAATTCTAAAATATAAGGCTCTTATTCATAGATATTTTAAAGTTTTAATGCTAATATAATATTTCTTTTGTTAGAATTAATTAATTTTTGACTTTTTTTTAGATGAGATTTTATCATAAAAGGGGAGTAGTTCAGTAACCACATAACGTCTTCATACAAAATAATTGGATGTTAAAACAATTGACTTGTTTCAGCCGTTTTAGTGCAGCCTTCTTCAGATAAGATAAGATACTAAGATAAGATAAGATACTAAGTATATATATACCTTCTTCAGATAAGATACCTAAGCAGACATGATCTTATCCCTTTGCCTTCTTTTTTATTTTCACTTGTAAATATAATGTCACCCAATAACCAGCTGTTATTGTCACTTTATTTTGCTTTTACTTGTTTTACAGTTGAATTTTACCTTTTTGTACACCTCTCTTAGTTATCTGAGGAATCAGTCATAGAATTTATTTTTATAAAATTAATGTTTTGTCTGTGCTTCAGAAATTCAATATCTATGCATCAGAATGTCAACATTGTTGGATACTATACCTCCTCTCTCTCTCTCCCTACTGTCTGAGTGTGTAGGAGTCTCTACATCTCATAATAAAATAAATTAGTTTTTGTATGTAATATAACTGGCTTCTTAAGGATTGAGACTATTTTTGTTTTAATATTTTTTATTAATTCATTCTCAATTTTATCTTAGTGGAATAATTTAAACTTTTGGTTATGGAGGCCACTTAAATATTATTTGTTGTTTAATTTAATATTGACTTCTGAAATTATGAAAAAATGCTATCCAAATTACTAATTTTACTCCCTACAGAAATAGGACTAAGTAATTTTTAAATGAAACTAAATTGAACTTTAGAATAAATAGTTATTTATCATTAAAGCTTCTATGAATCTTACTAAATTAATACTATTATTTATTAAACCAAATATAAGCATTCATTTAAAACATTTATGAACGTGAGCCTTATAAAAACCAAGATTTACCACTTACAGATTTTAAAATAGTCATTTCGTAAAGAATGGACATAAATACTAACATTTTGTGGTAAAGCAGGGTGCGTTTTAACAAACATATAAATAATATTAAAATTGACTTAAAAGAAAATATCAAAATCTTTGGAGGACCAGCCTCGATTTAAAGAATAATATAAATAAACATATTTTTAACATAAAAAATAATTTCATGCCCTTGCTCTTTCGTAACATTCAAAACTAGTAAGTAAATTTATTGAGTCGATTAAATTTTTAATATGTATTATGTGGACAATTAATAAATATTGGAACGGATTTTATCAAAGGCTTGCTAACTACAATTAGGTTTCTATGTGGTTGTTGATCTTAACATCTCTACCAAAACCTCTAATTCAACGTGGTGCTGTTGAATTTCAACATTATATATTTAACTGATAATTTCTAGAGCAACTTTCAATCACCAATGAAAATGCTAACCAATTAAATTAAATTTTAGGGTCAACAACTACTGAAATAGACTTAGATACATACTTTTTAAGGTATATTAGTCTAAATTGAATTTATTGGTTCTAATCTCATCTCCTGTTTTAATCAAATTTTCCAAATTACAAAGCTTAAGAATCAATCTACTCGTAGTTTTGGATATTTGAAAGAACATATTAATATAAATAATGCAAATAATTAGCATAAAATTGAGCTTAATTAATATCTGAAGTATTAAAAATTTACACCACAATTAATTTTGGTTAGGGTTTCACACAAAAATCTATTATGACTAAAAGTTTATGGTTTCTTTTCTTTCAAAGTTTTTTTTTTTTTTTGGCAGAAACAATATTTAAAAGACATCATACAATTTTTTTCTCATTTAAGACTTTTTTTAAAATGATTATTATTTTGATATTTTATAATACTCTTTTTTTTAATTTAATAAAATTAATAAGACGTAATTAATCAACATATTGGCACAATCAAAACAAAAAATTAATTGCAAGTATAAAAAAGTTGATTTCACAAGGAAAGAGGGGTAAAGTTTTGTATATATATTTTCAGTTGATTACTTTGGTTTTCTTATTATAAATTTTAAATGAGACATTTAAAAATGTTTCCCTTCGGAGAACCAGCTCTTTGGGATTAATTATTATAATTGATGAGAATTTATGTTAAGCCTTGAATTATATATTAATTTTTTCTTGATTATAAACAATACAAAATAAATAATAAATTCTATTAATTAATATCGATAATAATACAATTAATATTAAATGAATGCTGCTGTTGCTATACATTTTTTTTTACAGAGTAATTACTCTTTTAAAAATAAATAATTTTTAAGGGAGGAGAGCAACTGCTTAATATCACTTGCATTATGAAGTAACGCATTCTTTAATTATTTATCGATCTGAATCTGGGATATGTTTTATATTTCTTAAATGCTCTACTTATTAGAATTCTATTAAGCCCATTTAAAAGGTATTTTAACAATAAATTATTGCTTACTTTTGTTAGGAGTTATGAAAATTGGTTAGTTTTTTTTTTTGTTTTTTTTCTCTTGATCAACGAAATAGTTGGTTCGTACAAAATAGAGGAATCAGCTACTTCGCATGGGGTTGCTTTAGTTCTTTGTTTCTCTTCTTTTTGGGAGTTAAACCAGATATTTTTGTGTTAGGACAGTGGTTTTAAGGTTCCTGGCACCTGGCCCCTTTCTGAATTTCCCATGCTCTGGTCTCCCCACCATTCAACAGGGTGTTAAAAAGACCAGATCGGCTTGTCTTATCACCCCTTTAGGCAAAGGTGGATATAATAATCCTCTATCCATAATCATCCATGACCTTTAATTACTTGTTTTTTTTTCTTGTATTTTTAGTGCTCCAAGTTCAATACATAGTATTGAATTATGGAAACAAAGAAGCAAAATGTATTTTTTTTTTAATTATATGACATTAAAATTTAAAATAAAAAAAAGCTTTTATTTATTTGATATTTTTACAATCTGTTCTTCACCAGGAAGAATAGAAGAAAACTAAAAAAAAACAGTTTAAATTTTGCCAGTGCTTGTATCAGATTTCAAAAATGATTCCAATAGTTTTGGAAGCATTAATTTTTTTTTTTGTGTTTAGAGCTCATTTGGGGTTGAAGAAACTTTTTAAAAAAAACAAACAGTTTAAATTTTGCCAGTGCTTGTATCAGATTTCAAAAATGATTCCAATAGTTTTGGAAGCATTAATTTTTTTTTATTGTGTTTAGAGCTCATTTGTGCTTGAAGAAACTTTTTAACTCTAACCAACCCTAAACACTTTTTTATGCTTGATGCAATTAATTTAAAATTTAAAACCTGATCTTATTATAAAGTATTTCCCATTAATATAATGGAAATAATAAATATAACATTGATAAATTATTTCCAGAAAAGAAATGTAGATATACTCAACAAACATATGCTTCTATACTTCTATATTATAAAACAGATATCTAATAATTTTAAAGATAAAATGTTTTCTTCAAAGTAGGATAAAATAATAACTTCCTAGCATATGTTTTCTATGTGCAATATATTTGGTAATGCGTGATTCAATATTAGATAAAAAATTATATATTTAATTCAAGGCTTAACATTTTTTTGTAAATTTAATTTTTTTTAACCACTATGTCACCTGACTTCTTCACTTACAGTAAACTCCTTACCTGAGTTTTCTTCTTTACCATATGGCTTTTTGTTGGTATCTGAAATTTAAATAAAATTATTTGTACAAATCTTCTTTAATTAGATCAATTTATTTATTTATGTAAATTTATAAGTAATTTAGTAAATAATGTAGATTTTAAATATCTAAGATATCACCCTAGTAATAAAAAAAAACTCTTAAAGAACTACTGTTCTAATCTGAACCAAAGATATTTTGAGCATAAAAATAATTTTCTCTTGGTCTTAAATTACAAATGACATGTCTTACCAAGAGCCTGAAGGGTAGGATTATGCCTTAATTCAAGACATATTGGTTTAGCGAGAGATTCAACTGCAACTGCCACTAAACGCCCATCATGAGTAACTTCACAACAGGTTACTTTTCCAGGGGGTGAATATACAGCCCTTTGCTCTCCTAAAAAATAAATAAATATGTGTTTAATTTCTTTATTTGTTAAAAAAATAAAATAAAATCTACTCTATACCAATATTTTTTGGATAATAAGTGTAGCATAGGTAATAGTGTAGAGCTTACTATCCAACTTGGTCCTAGCATCATTTGTAGAAAGAAATTTAATACACATTTAGAGTCAATACTAACTTGAAATTTTAAAGTGAGATAGATATTTTATGTAAAAAGTCTAAATTTGCGCTTTTGTTAAAACAGAAGGAGCTGAACAATAATTAGATATAATCAAATTACAAAAGATATCTATGTCACCCTAATTACTTTTATGTATACACAGTCGTTTAGACACAAATAATATTTAAAAGATCAGTGACAATGTCGCAAAAAAATAATAGAAGATTAACAGAGGTGATACTAGAAATTTACTTACAAACAAAAAACTAAATAATGGCGAAAAGCCATTTATGGTTATTTTACAATCAAACCAGAGTGGACAAACTTAGTGATTTAAGAATATATTGAGGATAGCAGTTGATTCTATTTCAGACAAACTTAGCCAACCACATATTCTTAAAAGGCACCAAAATATTTACTTGCACATAAAATTATAGCTTGATGTAAATCAGACACTTTTTTACACACTACCTCCTGGACTATATCTAAAAGAACTTGTTTTAAATGTTTGAAAAATGTCTTACATGGTGGAGGTACATAATATATATCAATATGTATTCAAGCATGAAAAACCTCGGAATTTTATTGATTTTAATCTTACTCCTTTCTCTATTTTTATGATGGCATATAGTCTTATCCTTTCAATCAGTCTACTTTGAATTAAAGGTTAAATCTTCATTCTTTAATTACTTGGTATTTAAAATGGCTGCAGTTACCACTCTTGTTAACTTTTGCCAATAAAGAAATTGATTAAAAAAAAAAAATTACTTGGTATGGAAATAATCCTTGAATTGATTAAACATTTTTTAAACATACCTGTCGCTAAATCCCAGAGCCTTATATCAGTGGATTTGGCATCCATACTCAAACAGGAACTTGCATCTAGTCGTAAATACCTCACTGGGGCTGTATGTCCTTTTAAGGTCCATCGACAATTTCCTTTGCAAAAAAAGTTTACATTTATTTTATTACAGCGTAAAATTGAATTTAATCTATTTATGTCTTATTATTTTGTATTTGTATCCTTTATTTTATTTTTACAGGGTTTTTTTTTTTTTTTTTTTTTTTTTTTTTTTTTTTTTTTTTTTTTTTTTTTTT
>KZ651301.1:431301-443406 GCA_001010745.2 Gerris buenoi | reverse complement strand
CCCCCCCCCCATATCTCGCTTATGTGAAGTGCAAAAATCTGAAAAAAATTTCTGAACTTTCTTAGACCAGTAAAGATACCACTTTTTGGAAATTTCGAAAACAAAAAAAAATGATTTTCAATTCATTAAACCACAAACACTACAATATTTTCATGTTTTTCTGGGTCTCTTCAGGGTTTTTTTTTAAATTAGGTACTAATAATTTAAAACATAATTCTCTTTTCTTCTTGCTATATTTCGCCCTACACCTTAGGCTTCATCAGGCTCTTATTTTAAGTTCCATAATTTTATTAGCATAAAATTTGTCAATTGGTAATAAATAATTTTGTCAAACGTACATAAAATTACACACAAATACAAAAAATTTAAACAGTTTTATTTTATTTAGATATAAATTAAAAATGGACTTGAATCTCCTCTGTTTGACATTCAGAAGGAGACTACTATGTATAAATGATTTTACTTTTTATAGGCAAAATACGGTTTTTTATAGTTATGGTCTTTTCAATGTATTTATATGGCTGTTTTTCGGTTCAGAAGTTTGTTTATGTGTTTTGAGAATATCAGACCCATAGGATAGTTCAAAGTAAGTTTTTAGTATTTTAAAAAGCACCATCAATAGGGTTCTACTTAAACAATACTGTGTGGCCTACGGACCCTCGCTGTGTGCTGGCTAGCATACACTTGACCTGTTTATTTTATACTGTTAGTTCAGAACCTTCTCCTTTTTTTCCCTTAAAGCATATAATTTAATCAAATAAATTTAAAAATCAAATATTACTTACCAGTGATTAAATCCCACACAAGGATTGTTCCATCTACATGTCCAGACACCACACATGTATGTCTTGATGATATGTCTACTGCTACACAATCCACTCCTGGTTTCCATTTTTTGAAAAGTGTTCCTGATTGTAGATCGTACACTACAATAAAGTTTGGACTTGGTTCATCTACTTCCTACAATATAAAGAAAAATAATTACAGTATTAATACTGAAAAACAAAAAAAAAAAAAAAATTGTAAATATTTATGATCAGAGATTATCTTCAGAGTCAACATAAAAAAAAATCAAGTTATATGTCTGAGGATCATGAAAATCTCACGGGCTATAATGATTCTCACTCTTCTGATATTTTAGTTAAAAGTTTATTACATAGCATACATTAATAAGCAACATGCTCTTATAACTTCAAAAAAACTGCTGTAACTATATCTTTTAAAGTGTTGCATGAAAGAAGGGAAATAGCTAACTATTCCTCCATCCCACTCATGAGGCACAGTTTTTTAATTAAAGATTTGGGTTCCTTCTTCTGTGTGTCAGTGGAAGAACTTTTTACAAGCTTTTATTTAGCTTGCAATGTTTTTAAGTATGTTCGGGTCAAATGCAACTGAATTTTAAAGCAGTTATCCTCAACTGAATGAATTGAAATTTTTCTTAAGATTGAATTGAAAGTTTAGTTTGATGACAATGCATGGTGAGCTAAGTCACGTTATTCTAATCCAATGTGATTAGAATCTTCTAATTAGATTACTAACTTGAAATTTTAAAGTGAGATAGATATTTTATGTAAAAAGTCTAAATTTGCGCTTTTGTTAAAACAGAAGGGGCTGAACAATAATTAGATATAATCAAATTACAAAAGATATCTATGTCACCCTAATTACTTTTATGTATACACAGTCGTTTAGACACAAATAATATTTAAAAGATCAGTGACAATGTCGCAAAAAAATAATAGAAGATTAACAGAGGTGATACTAGAAATTTACTTACAAACAAAAAACTAAATAATGGCGAAAAGCCATTTATGGTTATTTTACAATCAAACCAGAGTGGACAAACTTAGTGATTTAAGAATATATTGAGGATAGCAGTTGATTCTATTTCAGACAAACTTAGCCAACCACATATTCTTAAAAGGCACCAAAATATTTACTTGCACATAAAATTATAGCTTGATGTAAATCAGACACNCTTAACAGATTGGAAACCTTCTTGTTGTTATTCGTGAGATTTGACATAACTGCGCATGTCATACAAACCAGAAATGGGTATTGTTAAGCACCCGACTATACTGACTTCGGCAATACTCGGAAGTTCCGGCTTTAAACGAAGCTAAGCTTCCAGTTTTTCCCGCGTTTATGACTTCTTGGTCGACCTCTAATATGTGAAAGGATTAATTGTTAAGAACCAGGATATAATTAGCCAGTATAGTATATGATAATACCTTAGCTATGCATGATACATAGTGACCCTGATGTGTAATAGCACTCATACTCGTAATGAAATCATGTCCAGGTATTCTCAAATCGTACAGTAATTTCCTCGATGCCAAGTCCCAAACCAGCAAGGGAAATGGCTTCTGAGTTTCATCACCACAAACTAACATTCTGAAACAAAGCAAAATAGTTCATTATCAAATTGAAAAATTAAGCACAATTATAAATTAATAGATAAATTATTGGCGTTACCTTCCATCTCCTGATACAAGTAGAGAGTTAAGGAAACGATCTTCACCAGCTTTGAAAGTAGTCACTAAATCACCTGTTGATATCTTCATGAGATTCACATACATTCTATTCCTTGATAATGCAACTAAGTGATCTGAGCCATGCAAACCGAAATATGGCATCTTCTGATTCATTACACCTAAAACAATTAATTACTGTTATTTATAATGTGAAGTGTTCATGACTCTTTGTGCATGGCTGTTACATTTCACACTTAAAGAAAATATTTTGGTCAGTAGTTTAAAATAAAAACCCAATTTTAATACACCATTAAATAGCACTCTTAAAAGCCTAAACAATGAACTATAACTTCACCTAAAAAGTTTTTGAAAATAGACTTTAATAACATGCACGGTAATTACGTTTAAAAGGGCACGTAACTGGAAGAACAATCGAAATTAAAGCTAGCTCTCAACTGAAGGGTTCAGCTCATCCCCTATCAACCGTTGCAAGAAAACCAGTGATGCGGTATTGCAAAAATCTCTCATCACTTAAAATCTCCCAGCCTCAACCAGATTAGGGTCACATTTATGTAATCCCATGGTAATTACAATTTTTTTAAGGACATACTTTAACTTGAAATTCCGCTTACTAATAATTTATTATTTTTAATAACTAACACATATTTTATTCTGGTAGGATCCTACTTCAAAAATATTCAATAAGTTTTTGAATAACATTATTAATGTATGAGCTAGAGTGAAGTAAATAAGAACAACTGACTTAAGGACAGCCACGGTTGTTACAAAATCGCCTTTTGAAAATTTTTGTAGCAATTAAAATTAAGCGGCCCATTATTTTTTCTGAGTTACCATGAAGAAAAATCCTGTTAATTATGTGAAAAACGCTCCAGTTATTCATCTAGGACATGAAAATTGCACTTTAAATTTGAATCACCCAGATAATTCACTTTCATCTTTCACTTTACAATTTATAATTCAAATCAAATTATAATTATTATTAACTGCGGGAAACAGTCAGAGAAAAACAAGCTCCAGCGCCGGGGTTGCTTGTTTTTCTCTGACTGTTTCCCGTAGTTAATAATAATTATAATTTGATTTAAATTAAAATTTAATCATTCCGTAGTATGAATACTACCAAAATCGTAAAAAATGAATTTATAATTCTTTCAAGAAAATATATAAATCTCACATCTCACCATTAACTACATAATTAAAACTGTAAGTTCACCTTTTAGTTTAGAAAGAAGAACTCCGTTGTCCAAATCGTAAACACGTAGTTCTCTTTTACAAAGTACTATGCAATGATAGTCATTTATCATTTGTAAAGACAGAGGTTGCGGTATTCCTTTTAATGTACGCACTTTTTCACACCTGTCCAAAAAAATTAATTTGTCTTTATTTTAAAACATCATATTATTGTTTACCATGAAAAGTTTGGTTAGAAACTAAGTTAAAATACATTTTTTTTTTCAGATTTGAATTGGTTTTAACTGCTAATTATAATTTATATAGTTAGTAAGTGCCAAATGAGTTGTAGTGTGTCTTAGAGCTCTCATTGGCTCTCTACTCCATTTTTATGTCTTTCCTTTTCCGTCAACATACTAAGACACATTTGGCACAGACTTTAAGTTCACATTTAACTTCTTCAGCATTAAAATTCTACTATAAAGATAAGAGCTCACTTAGGGACATTGGCTCATCAATATTGCAGCTGAATCATTGAATCCCTGAGTGGATGAATCCTTAAGATTATCCTAGATATAATCCTCAAAATAACATGTATACTCAGCCATCAGTTTAATTATTTACCCAAAGAAATTTTTATTAAACTTAATTATAGGAATAAATTTTATATAAATCCTAAGTTTACAGAAAATATATATAACATAAATACAAAAAAAAAGAAAAATACTAACTCTTGTATGCTCCATACACATATTTCTTCCTTTTCTGTATTGACTGTTACAACATAATGAGGATTTTCTGGGAGGCGTAACAGAATATCAAAATGTTTTTCTTCTTTGGAGTCAATCGCTACAACAAATCAAATAAAAATAAAGTAAATTTATTATTAATAATCGAATTTCTAAGAGTTATGTGAGGATTGATTGAGAGCCCGGGTGACCGTGTGGATTAAATTAGTTACCAAGTCTGCTCGGGCATCATAGAATCAAGGGTGGTACGAGGTTGTGCAGTTCGATCCCTCGTCGTGATACTCTGATTTATATGGCTCACTAATGATCACATCTTACTCGATTCGGCGGTACAATGTACAGAGGTATGATGTGTGAAGTGGCTGGAACTCTCTATCACGGGATTAGCAGAATGGACCTAAAAGATGGCCTAATTGCTATAGGTTCGAACAAGTGGTTCGTCCTACTCGTCTGGTCCTTGTACTAGGACCTTACTACTACTACTATGTGAGGATCAAATGACTACTAAGACAAATTCTGGAAATGATCACACAAAATCTTTTGTGAAAACACGAAAGCACTCAAACAAAATACACAAAAATAAATGTATGATATTTGTATAATATGAACAAGTGTGTGCCTACCTATTATACCTATCTACCTTTATCTATCTTTCCACCTTCTTCTTCAAAAATATATTATTGATATGAATCTATGTATAATAATTATAGTTTATTTGTTGTGACAAATAATTTACATACATTTTATCAACAAATAATAAATCTGCCAAGCCAGATATGATTTTATTACTTACGCTGTATTTGGTTGAGAAGTACGAGTGAAGTTATAGGTGGATTTGTTGATGCATCTTGCCATTCTTTAGGTAATTTAGGTTTAACATAGTTCATATGTGTGTAAAGCTGCCTTCCATCGTACCCTAAGCCTGTTGAACTAAGAATCTCTCCAAGCCAATCAGGGCCTTGAGACATTTTCCAATCTTCTAATACCTGGACAACAAGATCAATCAATTAAATTACTAAAACAGCCAAACCTCGACTTAAAAACAAATATATCATATAATGTTACATAGTTTATAACTTAATGGGTTTATTTTTGAATAATTACTTGAGATAGCGAGGTAGAGCACAGTTTCTGAAGAATCCAGTTATGATCAGTCAAGAACTCTTTACAGCTACCCGTGCTTTTAAAAACAGCATATGGCAATTCCTCTAGTTTTCTTGTATTATAGCTAAAACAGAAGTTTAGGCAATGCATTTTTAAATTTAAAAAAATAAAAATACAAATACTTATCTAAAACATATTTTATTTAACTTATTGTCTGGCACTAAAAATTTAAATGCTGCTAAATTTTTGAAAGAAATCAGTTGCAATAATCTCTCCTTAAATATCAATCTGAATTGTTCTCATAGGCTCTTCCTCAATCAATTTTCTAAATTATACAGTATAGAAATATCTCTGATCATTTGCCTCTGTTTTAGATTTCATATGTCTCTGTTCAATTTTTATGCTCATCCTTGTTATTCCATTTATTTTTTAGCACAGAGTATATGGCTATTCTCGTTTATTTTTTTTTTTTTTGTCTCCCGGACACCACTCTATCATTTCTAATACAAAGTCTCGCCTTCTCTATGGTCTCTCTTCCTCCTTGTTCTTATCCCAGCTCCATACTTTTGTAGGAAATTGTGAAATGTTTCTCTTCCACCTTCTTTTTTATATAAACATAATTACTTACCCAATAGTTAATGATTATTCTTGTATACAAAAACACCGTTTTTGTACATGCTAAGTGCATTTTACATTCAGGTTTTGTTTGATTTCCTAAAAAATAAAGAATAAATTACCTTGAACCCATTTGCGTTGGCTGTGAAAGTGCTCTTGATTTCAGTTCTTTCCCTTTCCATAGTTCTCCCTAAAAAAAAGTAAATAAATAAGAATATTGAAAGTTCCTAAATGTAAACAAACTGATTTGCTGATCCCTTTCTCAGATATTTAAAGGGCCACACATTCAATCTGATTTGATCTGGCAATTGACCCAATTTGGTCAGATCAGGTGAAAAATCAGATGGTAAGTAGCCAGAGCACTAACCTGACCAATATCAGAAGCTGGGTGGTCTGGCCACCCAACCTAGATAGCCTAGGTCAGGCACAGTCTGATATAATCAATGGTGTCAACTAAACAATCTGTGTGGATCCTAGTGTCTGACCTGACCTGATCAGGAGGTCAGGCTGAGACACAGTCAGCTCATCAGTGGGGCTTTTAATTAAATCTAAAGTAGAATTCACTTAGGTGACAACATTAAGAAGTGGAAGTGTAAATGTCGTAGCTGATTTGACATACACATAAGAATATTGTCCCAATTGTTGTGTTTTAAAAATGTATTTTTTTGAACACCCAGAAAATTTTCTATAACTCCCTATAAGGGTGCTATGTACCTACGTTCCTTGAATGTTAGAAGGACAGACATCGGGTCAGCCATTAGGTGACAATTAGCAAACTTTCTACCATCTTTTGGATGTGACTAGATGTCCTATGGACAAAGTAGTGCTTTATTGCTGGGTTATTTAGCTCTGGCAACTAATTTAAAAAAAAAAAAAAAAAAAAAAAATGTAAATACCTTAAAATATGTAGCAATAGTTGAATGAGCCCAAGATATTCTTGCCTTGTATTTTTCAATCGCTACATTTCTAAAAGCATTATCTTTCCAAGTGATGAGACTTCTTGTTGGACATGTTCTCAGGAATGGTTTCATTTCTTTATGAATACGTGACCAGAAAAGTAATGCACCAGCCCAAGGCACTGAAATGAAAAATAATATATTTATAGTTAGATTAACTTATTAATGTTGTATGTAGAAAAACAAAAAGCAAGATTGGATTGCTCCACATAGTGTGATGTTAGATATATTGCTCTCTAAAGTAATCTAGTCCCTTTTAGTAGCTTTGTTAAGAAGCGATCGTTTTTTTAATAAATTAGACATAATTCTATTTGTATTCTGATTAATTTTTAAATACTGTATAATGTTATTGTGAACATAAATTAACATTTATTTTTGATTACAGGACTGGCAGGCAAATTCAGTTTATCCCATGACTGTTGAACATGGCTCATCTTGCAGAGAAACCAAAATATATCCCTGTGTAACCCAGTGTTTGGACTGTGCTTCAAGGGGAAGCATTTGGACACACTCTGCTCTCCTCTAAGGTATGAAAATAGATTTTTTTTTCTTTAAAGTATCTTTCTTTTAAAATTTTATTTATATTTTAGGCATTATTGCATGGACTAGAAGTTTTTCCCTTTAATTTGTATTTCGTTAAAAGTATTCACCTTCAGTATTGTTATAATCTGACCAAAAACCACTTGTGTGGTAAAAAAAACACCCCGCCAAGTCTGTGGTCCAAAAAAGTTGTGAAATCAACTTTCTATCCCGCCAAGTGATGTTGGCACTTTCTCCTGACCCATCACTCACTATCAACATAGATACTTTTCAGCTTCTTCTCCTTGGCGGTGGGCCACGCGATTTCCTAAAACTGGAATTTTAATATTCTTCAAACACCAATACAATTTCTTGTTTCACCTTCACATTTGCCAAATGAGGTTTGTGTGGAAAGATGGTTGTGCGTGGAATACAACCAGTTAACATTAGGTAGTACTGCAGGCACACCGCCAAGGAGAAGAAGCTGAAAAGTATCTATGTTGATAGTGATGGGTCAGGAGAAAGTGCCAACATCACTTGGCGGGATAGAAAGTTGATTTCACAACTTTTTTGGACCACAGACTTGGCGGGGTTTTTTTTTACCACACAAGTGGTTTTTGGTCAGATTTCATGACTTTTTGTACGGTTCCTAAGGAAGGATTCTCTAAACTCTAAACTGTTTATTCCCACACATTAGAATCAAATAAAAGTGAAGTTAAAAGCTTGACAAGTTCTATAGAGAGGTCTATTGGAGAACTACGAGACCTATGACATTAAAAGACTTATCATTCTGATATAGAAGTATAGAAAACATAAAAAATAAGATAATAATAATTATAAAGTAATAATATATAATAATAATAATAAATAATAAAATAAAATCATAGAAAACAGAAATATATGTATTAATAAACAAATTCCCCCCCCCCCCCTTGAACTCAAGAGAATAAGGTTGAACTAAACCCTGAACCTATAATACTAAGTTCAAAAGATGAACTCGTAAATAGAAGTCATTCATAGGTCATGTGACAAGCACGAAACTACTACTCAATACACTGCTGTACCTCTGCTTAAGTGTGGGTTGGGGGGGGGGTTGAGTTGAGGGGGGATGCACTAGAGCCTTAGACGAATACAAAAAGCCCTCATTTATTGAAATCGGTTAAGTAGTTTAGGCTGTAGGTGCGTCAACGTTAGAGTGACTGCTCGCTAGCTTGGTTTCTCGCTCCGCGTTAAGCGTAGGAATGAGCTATCTCAATTTTTTTGATCTAGGAATGCACTAGGGTTCTAGACGAATCCAAAAAGCCCTCATTCATTAAAATCGGTTCAGTAGTTTAGGCTGTAGGTGCGTCAACATAAAATGAAGGAAGAATAAGAATAAGAAGAAGTCATCAAAACTACCATTTTCAAACCTATTTTTCTCTACTTCTACTTGGCCGATTTTGACCATTTTTTTTTATTTTTAATCTACAGGACACGGCCTACAAAGATATTAAAAAACTATTTAGGTAGCTTGTACGTATTTCACGCTGCAGACCCTCAAAAACCCTAGTTTGTCACCTACAGTATATATACACTGGCAGCTTTTGTGAAATTTTGACTTTTTGACTTGGCGGGGCGGAACGCTGCTGCGTTCCTAAATATTATGGGTCATATGTTCCAAATAATTTAATAAACTAGCGGAACTTACAATAGGTTGTTGATGAGTGGTAAATCTCATTGCTTGCTAGTAGATCAATCATTTCTGAGTCCAAAAGACCCCACTTTGCAGCAGTTAAAAGAGCCAAGCAAATTTCTACCTGAAATATTGATTTAAATTTATACCATAATGTGTTAGCAAGGAGCTGGGGGAAAAAATACTTTAATATGGAAGAGATATGTTTTGCTAATTTGATTTTTTTTCTCAATTCAAATAAAAACAAGGTGAAGACATTTATATGTGTACAATCTACATATTTTTTTTAAAAAAATGAACAAATTAGATATTATTAAAATATAAATAAGTAATCAATGTATAATACTTAAAAAGACAATTACCTTATCTTTTCCAAGCATAAGTTCAAGATCAGAGAACATAGTTTCAATTTGTTTGTTAAGATTACCTTCAGCTTTTAACTTGTGGTCATATTCATTACACCATGATGTTTGCCAAGATAACACCTAAGAAAAAACCAAATTATATTTAGTACCCACATAGCACATTTATAATAAAACTATTAGGAAAGCTGGTGTGTGGGAGTACATGAAGATATCATAATTATATTTTTTAAGACAAAAATTTAGCTGAATTTCTTTAACTATTGTTAATATCTTTAACAATACATAGTCACACTGGAAACTGTTGGTTTAATGACTTTTATAGAAAAATAAATGCAACAGTAAATTTCCTCATTAGGTATTGACAGGCCAAACAACCTATCTCGGGATGATGATATGCACAGTTAGAAGTCATTTTAGAGATTTACTACCTCATTTTTTTTCTTTTTAAATTGAGTAATATTCAATTATAAGGAACTGCGTTTTATTATTTAAGGTATAATAAAACAATATCATATTAATAATAATGAACTTAATAATAAGAAAATATAGCTAAGCTAAGCTGTTTATGTATTAACATTTTCTTACCTTTATATAAAGAGGATTGGTGGAATGTTTAAGAGAAGCAAGAACAGCTTGTTGTACCTCAGACTGCAAACTATGGTTATATTCAGCAATTGCTGACATTATCATTCCTTCTGCTTCCTTCATGTCTAATGATGGTACCTAATATAACATATCAGAATAAGTTCACAGATTATTTGAGTGCTCCTAACAAAAATAAAAAATAAATGCACCAGTAAATTTCCTCAATATGCATTGACAGGTCAAAGAACCTATCTCATGATAATTATGCATGATTAGGAATTTATTTTTAATAAGAATAAGAATACTTTCTTATTAATAATAGGGAGCCAGCGTCACCGAGGTGTTCTAGTCGCTTGCCCAGGTATCAATAAGTCGAGACGACTCGAGGTCGGGGTTTCGATCCCATGACATAATACTCTGAATTGCATCTATGAATTGTGGACAGAGCAGGGTGAGGGACACCCCCTGAGGGGTTCTCTTCCCCTACTCTTTGGTGCAGGGTTATATAGCTCACTTAATGACCTCACCATACTCTCTTTGGCGGTACAATGTACAAATGTAGGATGTGTAAAGTAGCTAGAACTTTCCACCACGGGGCTTGTAAAATGTGTCTACTATAAGGCCTAATTACTAGGTTCAAACTAGTGGTTCGTCCTACCCGTCTTGTAGGAAGTACTAGAGTACTAGGTTACTACTACTACTACTAATTCTTATTAATAATAAGAACCCTTATAATATAGCATCGTTATTTGTACAATATCAATCTAAAAAATATATATTAAGGCAAGGGTGACTTTTGATAAGTCAGTGTGTTAAAGTAAATGTTCAATATTGGGAGTGAGTATTTAATTTTTAGTCTGTCTCCCTTTATGAATAGTAATTATAATTTGTTTTAAATTAAAATGTAATTTTTAGTTTTTAATCACCGTAATACATTTATAGGGTGTAAGTATTTTTACCTGAATGAAATTTTCGGTCTTTCCTAGGTGTTCTTTTAGTAAATTGTAAATGGAACCATTTTCTACTACTGTTACAATAAGTGTTACTTTTTCAGGCACTGTTTTTGGAAGCCAGTTTACATTATTTACAGTTCCAAACTCTCTGAACTAAAAAAAGAAAAAAAAAGTTCATAATTAAAATTTACTTAAGTAATATTTCATAAGGGGAAAAAACAGATTTAAATTAAGATGTTCCTGTTTTATCTGGACACAGGGCATTCCCTTTCTAATATATGATACAAAAATATAAGCAAATTTACTTAAGCTTTTTACTTTATCTTTATAGACATAAATCATTATAGGTATACAGTATTATTAACACAGAAAAAAAAAATACCTGATCTAGACCATCTAATATGACAGTTATTGGATCGTCCTTTGCAGCTTTTTCCAATGCTCCTGGTAAATCTTTAGCGAAACATTCTAGTGACTGTTAAAAACCAAATTTAATCAGATATTAATGAATCGTACACAATTTTTAGAGAAAAATAATTTTTTCCGAGGTAGGCTGTGAAATAGTAACTTTACAGCCTAAAAAACAAAGCTAAAATCAATTTTTTCATTACGTGGACTTAAAAAATCTTTTTTCCGAGGTAGGCTGTGAAATAGTAACTTTACAGCCTAAAAAACAAAGCTAAAATCAATTTTTTCATTACGTGGACTTAAAAAATCTTTTCTTTACTCCTGGCAGTAAAGAAAAAAAATTTTACGTCCTAGGACGCAAAAAATTTTTATTGTACTATAAGAGCTTATCAAAACTTCCGTAGGAGCGCTATTTTCTTACTGAAATGGCCTTAGTACGATAGAATTCCGCTAGATGTCAATGCGTTTTATTTATCTTTTCTTATAGTGTAACCTCTTTTTAAGGTTTCTTTTTTTT
>KZ651301.1:388772-403704 GCA_001010745.2 Gerris buenoi | reverse complement strand
CTGAGATGGGGAGAGGATTTTAAGAAATATGTAGCGGCGGTTTAACGCAGTTCAGTGAAATTTCGCCAAGCCGACAATGTCTAATGTCTTAACTTTTTGTGAAATGATTATCGTTCCTCGAATTTCATATCGGAACACAGCCTGTTTCTCAGGAAGTCCCTTCAATCCCTGCACCTGCTTAATTGGTTGTCATTTTATTTTAATTCATTTCATACTCGGACAGGTGACAGAAGAAAAGCCCTCAACTTAAATAGTGTTATTCCTACGTTGTACAAGCATGTTTTGGAGACTAATAGAAGTAAGTTTTTTTAAGTAAGATTTTTTTCTCCAAGAAAGTCTGTCGAGTTTTATTAATTTTTTTAGCTCAAATCTTTTAACACTATATCTTACGAAGGCATTTTTAATTGTGCTAGACATTGACATGTTTCTAAAGTTTTTTATAATTAATTTTTATCTTATATGCTTCTTTAAACTAGCTCTTGATTTTGTAATCTGAAGTACAACTTCTCTTGGTGTGTCTGTGACTCGTGATAATTATTTTATTCTATGCTTTTTATTGAGTGCCGACCAACATCACCACCAAACTTTATTATATCATAGATATGCTCCTTAGAAGTCAACTTCTAATATCTGCGAATTTATAATATGAACCTGGACTTTTATAATTACATAAACAACTCGATATCTATCTCTGCTATTATCTTTCCCATGTATGTGCTGTGTGGTCTTTAAAATATCGTATGTGCTCTTAGTATTAACTTTTGCCGCGGCTTGAATCGATAAAACCATCAGCTTCTAATGCTAGTAAGAATCCCGGCTGAGTAAGCGGCAGTGAATCTAGAATCTGGTGAAACCACCCGAGGGATAGGCTAGGTCGGTGGCAAGGAGGCAACCCATACGGACACAGCAGACAGCAATAGTACGAAAACACAGTCTCTGACTCGGACAATGACGCATCCTGATTGGTGTGGACCTTTGTACCGTGTTAGTCCAGCCAAGGGTTGTATAAACGCGGCTAAATTTGGAATAATATCTAATATTCAACATCTACCAGCTACCAATCTACTAACCTCCCATCGGAGTTCGAAGATCTGTCAAATGCCTAAACAATAAGCAACCGTCCCAGTAAGCTACAAGTCGACAACCAGGAAGAAAATGTCCTTTTCAGGACCACCAAATTCTGCTTACCTATTCCAGTTTGTCTACACTTTGTCCCACGACTCACACGTCGACACCCACGGCCCAATCGACGTTCCCTTTAGGAGTTCCAAGGCCGTCTCTAGGGGTGTAGGCACCCGGGTCAAAGACATCTTTGGCACCCCAACTTATAAAATTCAATTAGTAGTTTAAGATGGGAGCTGGCGGCGCCCCCCTACATTGGCGCCCGGGTCAGCTTGACCCGGTTGGACGGATAACGTTTTCCAACGTACTCAGCCTGGGCATTGGTAAAATGAACATGTGTACCAAATTTCAACTAACTCGGTGATCTTTTACTCAAGTTATTGTCATCGGTGGATATTTCTCGACGGATTTCGCGTGACGGTGATTTCATGACGGTTATTTTGTGACAGTGATTTTGGTCGTTTTTTTCGGATTCACTCCCAGGCTACGAACATGCCATAAGGAACTTCGTTCCAAAAAAAAACCTTTTATATACCTAATAAGACTACAATAAGGCAATAAATTACTAGTTTTATTTTGAGCAAAATGTTTATACATACTTATATTGCTTCCGAGCTTACCGAAGGTAACGGAAGCATTGTGTTCACTATTGAGAACAAAAAAGTTATGTGCCTCCGATTTTAAAAATTCCAAGACAGAAATCCGTTTCAGACATCAGGGAAATTTTTGATTCCGTGTCTGTCTGTCGGTCTGTGTGTCCGCGAGTCATGAAATGTGCGACGATAACGTGAGTAAATGTCAACCGATTTCGATGAAATTTGGTAGTCATGTTTATTCTACCAATGCCCAGGACGAGTTCATTGGACAACGTTATCTGTTCAAGCATTCACGCGTAACGCTCGCGTGAACGTGAACTTTAAATTTAAAATTGGAATTTTTGGTCGGGAAGAAAATCAAACCTCATCTATTTAATGAGACTAACATATTTTCAAATACAATTTTTTAGTAAAACCTACAGCGACACCCCTATGAAGTGTTAAAGATTGCTAAAAATTGTTAATTGTTCTTACACAATAAAAAATAAAACAATAAAGTAATATAACGTTAATGTTAATATGACAATGAAGTACATGATAGGATGTGAGGAAGCTATGTGCCACACTAATTGGCAGTCTATTTTTATTAGGGATTATTTTTGTAGGTAACTGCAATAATTCATAAGTTACGATGACGTTTAAAGCAATAAGAAATAAGTTATAATATATAATTTACGAAATAAAAAGTTATAAAATAATTCCATTTCTTTTTCATTATCGTCTAGATATTGTTCAAATAGAGTTGAAAGCAATTCAATAATGTTTTATCAGTTGATTAAAAGTAAATGATGAAGTTAAATAAACAGAAATAGTAGATAATGAATAGATAACGTGATACATTTCTAAACAAACTCATCTTAGGCCTCAGTTTCACAAATCATGAAGTAAACAATATTTATTTGTATTGATATTGAAAAAGTGATATATTTTTTTAATAACTTATATTGTAAGTTTGTTAGAATTCTGTTAATATGAACATTAAGTTATGTATTATTTTTGATTACATGCTATTTTATGATTAATTAATTCTATATATTGTTTACAGCCATGATATAATATGCGAAGAATGCTTGCTGTTGTTGAATGCTTACGTGTTTATGGTGTTTTTATTTTACACAAAGAATTATGGAATATATTTATTTTCTCTTAAACTATAATACATTTTAAAAAAACTTGTAAAATTGAATAAACGTGACTAAATATTGAACAATTTCAATTTTATTGGCTGTTTGAAAAACTACTTATAACTATAGCTAACTCCGTGGTTGTGGCGTACCATTCCCTGGAGTACCTAGGACTGCCAAAGGGCTTTCATTATTCAACCATGTATAGCCCGGGTTTAGTGTGTCATTGTCATTTCATCAGATGTATAAACCTTAAATTGACATAGGCAACCAATTAGTGGAACTTCACGTAAGCAGCTACCCATTTATATTGCGATGGATGAACATCGAGTAGAATTTGGTTCAGGGATTGAACCTGAACCTGTAGTTTTATATTACTTAACCTGTTGGTCATATATTATTTGACCAATCGGTCTTATAGCTCTATTGTTACTTGGCCTGTTGGTCTAATATAATTTGACCTGTCAGTCTTATATGACGACCTGTAGGTATATAAATTGACCTGTTAGTCTTCTTTGACTTGACCTGTTGGTCTTATATAGGTTGACCTGTAAATCTTATATTAGATGACGTGACGGTCTTATTACTTGGACTATTAATAAATATTAATTGACCTATCGGTCTCAAATTTCTATTAAATTCCTATTTTAAATGCTTTCGCGCAGTGTATATCGTCTACGTCTATGGTTGGAGTGGTCGTAAATATATATTTAATACAGTCATAATAATCATAGGTCATTTTTATTACCTTTCACTATAAAAAAAACTACTTTTAAAGGTAAAAATTGAGTGTCCTTGAATTTAGTGTTTTACAGGCATCCTAAATTGATTTTTTTTTATTTTGTAATATAAATATTCTTTTAATTGTAATATTTGCAGAAGATACACTACAGGGTTTTGTCATAATTGTTTTAGCAAAAACAAATATAATAATATTATTGCATTGTTTCCATTTATTGATAGAGTTGTTGTGTTTGATGAGACCTAACAGAATATTTAAATGTACCCCTTTGCGAGTTATCACTCTCTACCGATTCTTATTAAAAAGATGTTTACTTAATTTTTACAAAAGAAAATTTTGATTTTTGCTTATCGAGCTTATCGAAGATAGCGAATTTCGAAGTTAAAAGTCAGTAAATGAAATCCGTCTCAATATTTTTCGTTCTGTTCTTAATTTTTGCGAACCATCTTAAAAACTATTCGTCCGATTTAGTAAAATGTAAAAAGTAGATCGTAATTTGTAGATCATTGTTAGTGCCACATAATTATTGTTTTCTCTTCCACGTGCACACAAAGGTTTTTATTAGCACCTATACCTTTAAAAGCACAGATCCGATTTTCAAGAAGTTTGTATAGTTTTTTGAAAGTTGCCCAGAGATAATCTCACGTTAATTTTATCTTCGCTAAATTTAGTTTTTTTTCATAAAAAAAAAACAAAAAACATTGAGTCATCAAGCTAGAATTTTGTGTAAGTAAATCTTTTTGGTGCCATTTTAAAATATGAGGTCGACATAGCTTATTGCCAAGCATTTGAAAAAAAAAAACGGTAGAGAACGGCCATATCCCGTCCTTTTTTACCTCCCGTCCTTTTTGACCTCTTTGATTTGGAGTAATATTTGAATTAATATACAAGGGCTGTGTTCTAAATGGGACAATAAATTATAAAAAATCACAGGGAAGTACTTGCCCCAAGTACTTTTTAGTGTTTTGTAGATGAGTAAGCATACCCATTATGTAATTATGATTTCTGGTCTTCGATCTCAAGAGTCCGGGTTCGATTCCCCGGGGGGTCACAATGTTTTTTATCAGTAATAAACCAATAAGGAATGCAAACTTTAAAAAAGCAAATATATATTTGTGTCCTACTCTTCAGCAGCTTTCATTTGATACCCAACTCAAAATTTTTGAAAAATAAAATTTTGGGCGCACCCCAAATTTTTGCGCACAAAATTGACAATTTTTAAAATCTTTGAATGAACTCCCGGAAATATCATCGCCCTAATATAAGGTATTAGCATGAATTATTTCGAAATTTTAGCACCAGCCGATCTATAGTGGTTGGGGGGGGGAAAATTTTTTTTGGGTATATTTTGATTTTTTTCCCCTATAAGGAATGCAAAATTTAAAAAAGCATATATATATTTGTGTTCTACTCTTCAGCAGCTTTCATTTGATACCCCACTCAAAAATTAAAAAAAATGTAAATTTTTGAGTTTACCACATTTTTTTGAATTGCGCATGCGCAAATCTAATTATGGACTTCTGTATATTTTTCCTCTGGTTGGGTCAAAAAGTTGCACCAGGGTTCCAAATTTCAGCACTTTCGCTTGAACGGTTCGGGCCCTATGAACCAAAGAGCGACGGACGGACGGACACATCACCCTCGGCATAAGGGTTTTTAGAAGTATCTACAAAACCCTAAAAATGTAGGTCGAGAAGCAAAGCATCAATATAAAGTGCGCGATTGGTGGCACTAATTATGTATGACATTAAGAATGTGCACACTAATTAGCACACTATTTTTTCGCTTTTCAAGAAGTTTGTATAGTTTTTTGAAAGTTGCCCAGAGATAATCTCACGTTAATTTTATCTTCGCTAAATTTAGTTTTTTTTTAAAAAAAAAAAAAAAAAAAAAAAAAAACATTGAGTCATCAAGCTAGAATTTTGTGTAAGTAAATCTTTTTGGTGCCATTTTAAAATATGAGGTCGACATAGCTTATTGCCAAGCATTTGAAAAAAAAAAACGGTAGAGAACGGCCATATCCCGTCCTTTTTTACCTCCCGTCCTTTTTGACCTCTTTGATTTGGAGTAATATTTGAATTAATATACAAGGGCTGTGTTCTAAATGGGACAATAAATTATAAAAAATCACAGGGAAGTACTTGCCCCAAGTACTTTTTAGGGTTTTGTAGATGAGTAAGCATACCCATTATGTAATTATGATTTCTGGTCTTCGATCTCAAGAGTCCGGGTTCGATTCCCCGGGGGGTCACAATGTTTTTTATCAGTAATAAACCAATAAGGAATGCAAACTTTAAAAAAGCAAATATATATTTGTGTCCTACTCTTCAGCAGCTTTCATTTGATACCCAACTCAAAATTTTTGAAAAATAAAATTTTGGGCGCACCCCAAATTTTTGCGCACAAAATTGACAATTTTTAAAATCTTTGAATGAACTCCCGGAAATATCATCGCCCTAATATAAGGTATTAGCATGAATTATTTCGAAATTTTAGCACCAGCCGATCTATAGTGGTTGGGGGGGGGAAAATTTTTTTTGGGTATATTTTGATTTTTTTCCCCTATAAGGAATGCAAAATTTAAAAAAGCATATATATATTTGTGTTCTACTCTTCAGCAGCTTTCATTTGATACCCCACTCAAAAATTTAAAAAAATGTAAATTTTTGAGTTTACCACATTTTTTTTAATTGCGCATGCGCAAATCTAATTATGGACTTCTGCATATTTTTCCTGTGGTTGGGTCAAAAAGTTACACCAGTGTTCCAAATTTCAGCTCTTTCGCTTGAACGGTTCGGGCCCTATGAACCAAAGAGCGACGGACGGACGGACACATCACCCTCGGCATAAGGGTTTTTAGAAGTATCTACAAAACCCTAAAAATGTAGGTCGAGAAGCAAAGCATCAATATAAAGTGCGCGATTGGTGGCACTAATTATGTATGACATTAAGAATGTGCACACTAATTAGCACACTATTTTTTATCTGTCAATTTATTTATTTATTTATTTTCATCCAATTAATGAACCGAACTACCATCAAGCAAATAATACTGCTTGTCATTGACAGAGTGTGTGTGCATCAGACAGGAGGTCCGATCCTCACACGTGTATGTATTGCAACTCGGCGCGCCAAGGGATCAACATGTCCTAACTTTGACAGAGATTCTCAATCAATCAATCGACATATCTGTGCATCCAAAATTTCAAATGTTAACCTTTAGTTATATATTATATACCTTTAGTGCTACATATTTATAACGAAGCAATCAACAAGCTGTCCAGTGCTTCATTATTTAAACAAATGACTGTTTTACTATTTATATTTGTTACGTGTTCCATGTCTACAAAATGGTCTGCAATACAACTTGTTGGGTGTTGTAAGTGCTGCAAAGCCAGTGATTTGATAATGAATTACTTCGTGTTTTAGAATTATATGACTCGATCTCAGATTTATTGTGGCTGTTAGCTAGTCTCTTATGTTTACATTTCCTAGGTCTGCAAATCCTCTTACGATTGTCTTACGGGTTTTGATTGATAGCTCTAATTCCGTGTCCAAATCCTCTAGACAAATCCCAGAAACTATTGTAACAGAGCTTTACTGAATAAATTTGATTAAATCAGTTAATTGAATTGAATTAAATCTTTCCCTTTTCATTTATATTTATTCGATCGAATAAATAAAGCATTTCCAGTTTTTCTTATGAGCCATTATTTTCAGGAATGGGGACCAATCTTTATAAATACTGTAATACGAATAAATGAATGATGAATACACTTTTACGCTTCACAACCAATTTAACTCGCTGCCTTTCCATGAATTATATTCAATTCAGAGTTACGAGTATTAATAACATCATTGTTTTCTCTAATATCCTCTTGAAATGTCTTGTACTCAATTGCTTATTTTAATTCTCATAATGTCCGTCTTATATGTTTTGAAAAATTTAAACTGATAGCTCGTGAGTAATGCAAAAAATTAGAAATGTCCCAGTTGAAGTAATATTTGTATTTGATCTCAGAAATAGATTTTTTCTCTTTTTCGCTTTCCTTATTTTCTGTTAGACATATGAAAAATCACAATTAGTCTTCGTTTAAAATCTGTTTAAAATGTTAGGAATTCTGAAACAGGAACAAAGCGTAATATAATGTGCATCGCCGGTCTAGGTGAGATGAAACATTGGAGTGTTTACAACAGGGGGGAAGTTCACGCCTGGGTATTTCTCATTCGATTTACCGAGCTGATAATTATTGTTTAGTCGACCGAAAGACAAACTCTTTGACAAACGGGACACGTGCTACATTGTAATATTAGCAAAAACATTTTATTCTTAGAGATCCAAACTTAAGAAAAATTGAAAAAATGCTTTTAGCATATTGTGCTATTGCATTGCTGTTTAATAAACTACATAGAGTGGTAATTCTGTGCATAGAAAATTGTGGTAATTTGTGCGTAAGTGGTGAGTACTGCATAAAATGTAATTTTTATTGTGTCCACATTTCTACTTGATGTTAGAAAAGAGAATAAGGTAAGGAGGAACAAACCGTCTCTCTACAAAACCTTTGTAAACAAAATGGCGTTTACCCTAAGAGGTCATCAAGTCATCATTAGACACGGAGAGTTCTTAAAAAAGAATGACTATTGGAAGAACTTCGTTGATTTATAAACTTAATAAGTTTTTGGTGATTCCTTTTAGTACTTTCATTCCCTCTGACACCATTATCACCTTATTAGTTCATATAGCATTCGACATGGTTTCTTTTTTTTTAAACAAATTCTTTATTGGCATAAGTAACAAAAAAATATTTGTGTTTACCGGAGCCATAATGTTATTTTGAAAGGGGTTTTTTTTGCCTTTTTTAATTTTAATATTTTGTAAGGGATTGGAGCTTTTTAATAAAGTTTGGGGAAGGGTATAATGGACAATTTTGGAGTATGTATTTTTATTTATTTTTCTAAAAGGGAAGTTTTTGATTGGATTTTTGTTAAGGTTGTTTGCAGGTATTTAAATGGGTGTCATAGGCAGTCTGTGGACTGACTTAAGAGTGGACCAACCTGGCATTTGCCTAGTAAATTGAGGGAAACCACAGAAAACCTCAATTAGGTTGGGTGGACCCGAGTCCTTCCAAAATTCTTCCTATGTTTTCCCTAGTTAATTTTTATTTATTGGTGTATTTTTATTTCGTTTGTGGGTTTCTGTTGGTGAGTGGTCTCCAGATTTTACAATTTTAGGCTAAGGGGAGTAATTTATTTCTTTTACGAATTTTAGTGTAAGTGTAATATTTTTTAATTTCGAGAAAAGTATGATTTTGATTTTTTCTTTTTCGTCTTGAATTTCTTGGATTTTAAGTTCTTTGAATAATTCGGTACGTTCGGATTTGTACTTAGGACATTCCAATAGGATGTGAGTCATACTTTCTTCTTTATCTGGACATGTATAACATATAGGCGAATCACTTAGTCCTATCATATAGTGGTATTGAATGCATCTTGCATGGTAACTTCTCAATCTATTAATTTTGATTATATCCTTACGTGGTAATTTTGATTTCCAGAACCATGGTTTAATTGGAACTTTTTTGATAATTGATTTGAAATTTCTTGCTTTTGCTGGTTCTTCTTGGAGTTTCATGTTCCATTTTTCAAACATATTATTTGGATATTGCTATTAGATCTCTTGTTGGTATTTTTTTGTCAGATAGTTTTGTAGGGGTTTTGGCAAGTTTGTCTGCTTCATCATTTTCTTTAATTCCTTGATGTGATTTGACCCTTATAAAGTCTGTATCTTTATTGCTTCTTTTGATTTCTGCTATATTGTTTAATATATTCATGAAGATGTGATCCAAGTGTGTTGTGTATGAAATGTTTTCTAGTTTTTTAAGAACTCCCTGGTTGTCACATGCTATTGTGTATTTGTAATAGTTATTTTGTAATGAGTTGATGTATTCTAGTGCTTGTAGAATGGCTAAACTTTCTAATGTATATATACTAGCTTGTAGAGAGCATGAGTAGCCAATGTCTTGTTTTAATTGAGGATCATAGTATGAGTATCCTGATATGTTTTGTTTTGATCCGTCTGTAAATATTTTGTAGGTTACGTTTGTATTTAATTTAGTAAGTTGGTCTTAAAAAGTTATATTATTGTAAGGATAGTAAGTTTGGGTATATGTATATTTGGTTGTTGATATAAGTTTTCAAAATTAATTTGATGAATTGGTAGCAATTTATGTTGGTATATAGTTTGATCTAGGTAAGGTAAAAGAGAATTGTAACTTTTGATTAGTAAGGGGGTAGGTTTATGTCGCCAGTATCTATGTCCTCTGTTTATTTTATCTGATAGATCTGTTACCGATGTGTATTGTGTATATGTCAGAATTTTGAGTACATAATTTTAATAGCAGTTTGACAGCTAGATGTTGTCGTCGTAAGTCAAGTGGTTGTTCACAACATTCAGCTAACATTATGATTATTGGAGTTGATTTTAAATAGCCCATAGATATTCTTAGGGCTCTGTATTGAATGCGGTCGAGTGTTGTTAGTAAGTATTGTCTGGCGTTTCCATATAAAGGTGAGGCAAAGTCTAAACATGCTCTTATTGTGGCCCTGTATAGAGTGAGCATGGTTTTTGGATCGCTTCCCCATGACTTGCTGCAGGTCATTTTCATTATATTTAGGTATTTTTCACATTTTGAGGCAATAATCTTGATGTGTTCTTTCCATGTAAGTTTTTGATCGAGGAAGATACCAAGAAATCTAATTACTGTTTTTCTTATTGCTTGGTTTCTAACTTCTTTCTTCAGCTTATATTTAAGTCCTTTACTCAATATTAAAGTTTAAATGAAACCACAACTCTCTATCTAACTTTGTTCGCATAAACCTCGTAGGAGTATTTTCAAATAAATAGCTTTTTAAACATTTAACATTTCATGACTCATAAGTGTTCTCTATTGTGTGACTTTGGTGATTATTAGTTCTCAGGTACGCGACTTGAAATTAGGATTAAATTCTTCCGTAAGCAACATCCTACATAACATGAATACTAGTTTAAATTATTGAGTGATATCCGTGTTATGTATACAGTATGTCCACATGTCCTCGGATGGAGTTCCCTTTATGTGTAAATTTCAAAAATAGACTGCCAATTAGTGTGGCACATAGTTTCCTCGCATCGTACTTATTGATGTACACGCACGTCCTTTCTTGATTTTATGCTTTTACAAGCCATTTCTGTCTAATTTATTTAATTATTTCCCCTGTTTTATTAATATGTCAACATTGTTCTGATTTTTTACATGAATTAAAGTACCAATTTAGCAAAGTTTCAGTAGCTGAGACAGTTGAAATTGATCTGGTATTATCTGTGGTCTACTTTTGAAAAACCATCTAAATTTCATAAAAATTAGATGAGCTCGTTTGGAGATGTTGGTGTAAATAAATGTAAATGCTGTGTATTTGTGCGCATGTTGAAGAGAAACAAATGTGCGCAGAAGTTAAAACTTATATAAAACCAACAATGGACTAATTATCACCTACCATACAAATTTCATTAAAATCAGACGTGTAGGTTTTAAGATACATAAGTTGGTTCACAAAAATTGAGGGACAGATAGACTCGAAATGAATAATTTTCCTTGATGTCGGAAATGGATTTTTGTTTTGGAGTTTTTGAAATTGGAGATATGAAATTAATATTTTCGTTCTTCATAGAACGATTACACAGCATCCGTTCAATTCCGTTACCGGAAGCGAATTTAATTTTAGAAATTAAGTCACTCTTCATAAAATCGCCTGCTTATTCTTATATGAAGATTTTTAGTATTACTTTTTGTTCAAAATGTACCCTATACCTATATCCAAAAAGTATAATTTTTAAAATAGTACAAAAGGAAACCGGACCGAATTTCGGCTATTTAAGAAAAAAAGTATTCTTTATAACGGGCAACTCTTTCCGCGGACATACTGTATACAAACACAGGCGTCATATAATATGATGTTCAATTAGTAAAAAAATACTATTACACCATTCCACTTAATGCACAAACGAATTTAATTATTCAGTATTATTTTAATAGTTTCATTTTTCTAGTATTGTTGGAAGTAATACACTTCAATGCATTAAACGTCAAAGTAATTAAACGAATGTACTCATGTGTTAAGTAAACAAAGTTTTCTTTCAAATTTACCAACTCAAATAATTGTGATGCATTTAAATAAACGACTATCATATGTAATATTTATTTTTATCTCCAGTAGGAAGAAAAATGTATGATTTTGGATTATTTTAGAGGTACTAAAGTAAGTATTTTCTTCCCTGAACTCAAAAGGTAGGGAGAAAAAGTAAAAAGAGGGAGAAAAAGTAAAACTAGGGAGAAAAAGAAGGATTGCCAACTTTATTATTTTATAAGTAGTAGAGAATGAATGGCTAGTGTAGTGAAGTTTAAACAAGGTTGGCGACACTGCTTTTTCGACCTTATTTGTAATTTGCGCTTATCATTGTTTAAACCTGCGTCTAAATAACCTTCTATTTGAATTCCATCTTCTAATTGCAATTCCTTAATTTGTTTTTAATATTGAATCTCTTATATCTGCTATAAAAGTGCTAACAATTATTCTTATTCATTAAAATAATAACTAAAAACTGTGCAATGGATGAAGATGCGTTTTTTTCCTACAACTTACGCTGAGGTTTACATTACTTACTACTACATTTGCTTACTGATGGTTTATTTTACACTCTTGGAGCAAAAATAACTTTTTTTTTTCCATGACAAAAAGAAAAATTTGTATGGTTAATACAGCGCGTTAATGCTTATAACTTGTGCTGATGACCTACGGGTCAACAGTTTGCAGATTTATAAATTCTAGTTTTGGTAACTTGTTGATTGATTCTAGTTATTAAGTGCACATCGGCCGACACGCGAAGCACACAGGATTCGTTAACAGAGTTGTCAATACTGTTTTGATCACTATTACTTGGAAGAAAAATTAAGAATAGGCTATTTTAACTGTTTCACTTTATCCATGAACTTTGTTCTTTGTTTTAAAAAAATAAATTCACTCGATATGTTTAGATACTCATTATTTGATACAGTCACTTTCTTAAGCAGTAGATAGTCAAGTAGATTTGTCTAGTTAAGGTACGTTTTTCTAGACGCGACTCCAGCGATAGATGCTGAGCGATAGCGATAGTCGCCCAGCGACTATCGTGGAGCCGAGTTTGCATTTTAAGACTCGCTCATCTAGGAAAACAGTAACATCCAAACTTAGAAAAGGAGTCCTCAGCGATTGTTGCTGGAAGACTATCGCATGAGCGTCTATCGTTGGAGCCGCGTCTTGGAAGATAAGCTTTATACCATATACTCGTAAATTAGCAATTCAAATCATCAATCCTGATTTTTTCTATTTTTCTCTTTTATGTAAAGGGTTATCTGTCGAAATATCTATCGATATGTTAATACGGAACTGGTTTCCGTAAAGTAAAGACTTTTTTGTTCGTATTCGACTGTAAATTATTTTTACTGTAACAAACCTCTACCTAGGTGGATTCTCCACAGCTAATATTTATCAACAGAGAAATTGGTGTTATATAAAGAAATAGGTGTATCTATCTATCTAACAAGCCTTTTGTTGACATTTAGTAAGAATTATCTTTTTGTAGAGTAGGTTTTCTTAAGTGGAATATCTTTATGGTAATTTAATAATCATCTTTGCACGTAACCTCGCCACCCATTTTTTGATTTATTCAAAACGACCAGCAGGTGTTTGAATATTTGTTATCATCAATGAAGCCACCCTGTTTTTCTTCATGAGGGCCTAAATCCTTCCACCAAAAAATATTACCAAATATACTTCGTTTGAAAATAGTAATACGCAAGGCTATTGCTTAAGACTCCTTGTGCGATGACATTGATAATATCAAACCCAGCAGCAATTGTTCATTTCATATGACATGCGTTCTAATTTTGGAACTCTGGATCATTTTTTGAACGTGTTCATCTTCCAGAAGAACATATTCTGCTTATCACAAGATAAACTTGAATATATATGTCATTGAATTAGCTATAACCTGCATAATATTCATGTTTTCACTAAATCATCACTTCTTGATATTATTAATGCTTGTCAATTAAATTTAAATAATGTTATAGCTTAATTAGTTTTGCTCTAGAAAACGCCTTCATTTTAATTTTGTAATGAACATAAAAAAAATATGGAACCAAGAATAAATTTCCCTCAGAAATAACAAACTTAAACAATCATTTCATGACTTCGAGAATGGATGATCCTTCGATCCTTCATCTCATTATTAACAAGTTGTTTTGAGGGGTTCTTTATTCTTTAGTTTGCATCCTTCAGTTAAAGATTGCACCGGAACTTCTAAAGCATTACTGTTACTATGACCATTGCTATGTAACACAAACTCAAAACTATTCTTTAGCTCCTATATTCCTTTTTGTTGATACTCGATATTCTGGATTATTTTTGTTGAAACACCATATTCTGGATTAATTTTGTTGATTCACCATATTGATACAACTAATTTAGTTTCATTGCAAAAATAGTAATTTGCCGTCTGTTACTATCAAATAGAAAAAAGTATTTTACCTATATTATGCTATACTACTGGTTTAGATAGTGTGTACAAGCTGCATGAACACCAAATTCTCAAAACTGAGAAATTATGCTTGAATAATAAACTAATAAGAACCAAACTTAAAGGAGAGCCTTTGTGTGATGTTTATTTTATTAAATACTGTTAATATTTAAACGCCTTAATCGATAGCACTATATAATGCATTATGCACTATGCATTATTATTGTTATTTACGTTTTCAAGGTTTTAACTCTCTTAATATTCACTTTTCTTAAAAACCTCTATTGAATATTCCAACAGCAGTTTTACATTTTATAATAAGTATTAAAAGTAGTAATGATACTTGATTTTAATTACTTGATTAAATAACAGATATCTTATGTCCATAACAGCTCATTTACTTTGCTTAAATAATTTAGAATGGCATTTAATTTAAATAAAGTTAAATTAACTATTCAATTTTTGTAATAAATTGTATAATTAAGAAATATTTTAATATTGATACTAACATTTTACTTAGACGTACTAGTTTTTTTCACACACTAACTGAACTAGTTAGTACTCCAAAAGAAAGCACTAAAGGAAAAAGTACTTAAAATAGTTGTCTGGGTTTTAATAGCTGTCATAGAAAGAGTTTTTTTATATACATATCTTTCATTGGTATTCATATCCATTAAAATTAAAGGTTAAACAATTATTTTTTTATTAAAATTTATACTAATTTATGGAATGAGTATTTAGTTTTTGTACCCCC
>KZ651301.1:368073-388717 GCA_001010745.2 Gerris buenoi | reverse complement strand
CCCCCCCCCCTTATTATGTTTAAGATTTTTTTATTATGTTTACTAAAATTACATGTTGAATTTATAATAGAGTTATTCATTAGCTAAATTAAGTTTCGCCGATTCTAGTGCTAAACAGATTTAAAATTATATATTGTTAATTTTTGAGTTTATAATATACCCATAAGGCACTTCTTTAGATTGTTACTCCCCTTATAAAAAACACAGGGGGTAACAATCTAAAGAAGGTTTGCGGAATGTTCAACTTTAGACTGTTACTCCCTTTATAAAAACAGAAGTGTGATATTTCTTTGTCCATAAGTGTATAATGGACTAAACATTCCTTTTTCTTTAAAGTTATTTAGTCAAAGTCATTTATATTCTAAAACAACAGAAGGGAGTAACAATCTAAAGAAGTACCGATTAAAATAAATTTAATTTAATAAATATTGTTTCATCTGAATGCTACTTACATTTCACAGCGTTCTCTTATCAAGAATTCACGTCACCTTTCACTATGTTTAGTTTTTTATCATAGTTTTTCTTCTTTCTTAATTTCTTCTTTGTTTAAATTTTTATGTACGAGATCGTATATTATATTTAATATGTTTAAGATAAAAAGGTTATAATTTAATTCAATAAATAATGTAAATAAATAAAGAGTGCAATGTTTATAAAGCGATAGGCAGTTTGGGAAAAGAGGGCGACGAGATAAAATTAGAGTTGCTCCTCGTAGTAGGGGGACCAATTTAAACTGTAGAGCTACGGAGAGCTGGGATCAACCGTTTCACTTCCACGACTACTCCTGAACACTGTATCTAGACAAATATACTAGTCAGTCGCTACAACCTACTGTATCATAGTTATGCCTAAGTTAAAGTAGAAAAATAAGCGTATAGAGAATGGTTTTTGTTTTTAATTCACTTGTTTGAGTTTAAAGACAAAAACTGAGAAAGGCTTTTATAAAAAGAAATTTAGAAAAATTAGTGCTTCTGTTTATCTCGTGATTTCCGCGGTGTACCGAAGACGTCGGTAATTGAAATTAAAAAAGCGAAATGTTGTGTGGATTTACGAGTGTGGAGGATCGAGGGTTGTCGGGTGAAACCGCGGACGGGTATATACGAGACCGGGGGCTATGGCTGGGCTGGGTTGGCCGCCCCCCGGGCCGCGCAATCGATTGGGGGAAGGAACCGGTGGAGACCTCAGGTGGTGGGGGGCGGCGTCTTGACGTCATCATCTCAAAACCCGGTTCGATAACATGACCGCTATCGATTCTAAAGTCGAACCTTTTATATCGATTTGAGCTTATAAAGGGAAAGAGGAATCCTTTATTTTCACACTCTTTGATCTGTAATAAGGGATTTTCGGAGGAATATTAGGAGTTTTAGGTTCCGGCAGTGAACGGAGTTTAAATAAGGCGCATTAGCACCCTGCACTCTTGCACTGAGCGCTGAGCGGGCATCGAGCTTTTACCCCTCCTCTCCCTTATTGGCTTGAGACACGCTATATCCTGTGGCTGAACAAAGCCTATCACTTTTTTTATCTTTGAGTAGACATATCTACTTCCTGTTCAACCTTCAGTATAAAGAATGCTCATACGACAAAGAATTTTATTTTGATAAATTATTTTCTCTTTTTGAAAATTTTTGGCCTACCTAGGTTTTTTTTTTATTGTTTTTAATACAATTAATAAAAAACACGTTTTCTTTCACCTTGCTATACTTGGCCCTCCCACGTTGGGGCTTCTTCAGGCTTTTAAATATTCCAAATCCCTTGAGTCTACTAAATTTATTTTTTTTCCTTAAAGAGAACTAAACCTTTTTTTTTCCTTTTAAGTTTGTATTATATATATTTACTAGCTGGATTGGATACCCTTGCTTCGCTACGGAGTACGGAGTGCTATTTTGATTTTACAAGTTTATAAACTATCATCAAGAAACATTTAAATTATTTTACTATGCGAGAATATCTAGATTCTATCCCTCACACTTATACCCCCTCCTCATTGATAAGATAATTTACAGATATCCCAAATTTACCCCTCTCTTAAATGTAAATATGACAAAACACTGTAATATGGGATAAAACTGTAGATTTGTATAAAAGACATACCCACAGACACTCTTCTTTTTATAGTTTTCCATTTTACACCCTCCTAAATGAAAATATGACAAAACTAGACATAACAACAATTACTGTACTCTTAAAGAGCTTTTCAACGAAATGCACCATAAAGGGTATTCATTACTTTGATCCCGTATTAATTACTTGTACCCCTTACTCCTGTGTACCAAAATTTAAATTTCGAAATTTCATATATATGTACATATATTGTAAAGTAAAATTCCACTCACGTGTATAAGTAACCATTTAAAAAATGTTTTAAGGAAAAAATATTTTAGTTAACTCGTGAGATTTAGAATATTTAAAAGCCTGAAGAAGCCCCAACGTTGGAGGGCGAAATATATCAAGTTGAAAAAAAAGTGTTTTTTTATTAATTATATTAAAAATTATGCCAAACATTTTCATAAAGAGAAAATTATTTATCAAAATTATAAAGAAGGGTTCATAACTACACGTTAAAGAAGTATTTTATAATTATTTAAATATCAGCGCTATTTTTGACTACTCTCCAAAAATTCGTAAAAGTGACAAAGATGGAGAAAAAATAGTACTAAATTAGTTTAATATGTGACAAAAAATCTTGCATTAGATTGAGATATGCTAATTCAACCAAATAATCTTCTTTTCGTACTATTTTTGGGTTGGTTTATTAGTTTAACATGCAAATTCAAAAATTGAATTTTCATTTTATTTGTTGTTACTATAATGGAATGAATATACAGGGTGGCACAAAAGTATGGAAACCCCTTAATATCTCGTCAGAAATGCATTTTTTTAAAAAAAAGTTATACAAAAGTTTCAGGATTTTTCCTTAAACTATTCAATGGTGACCATGGATTTGACCTCAACCTTGCCCTTCAGGGTCATTTGAGGGTCAACTTTGTTATTTTAAATGGGAACCCCCANAAAAAAAAAAAAAAAAAAAAAAAAAAAAAAAAAAAAAAAAAAAAAAAAAAAAAAAAAAATCTAATAGGTAAGTGTAGACAAATCAAGAAAATGGTATTTTACCTACTGTAGAGCAAGAACTCGTAAATTTGGCAAATTTAAAGAAAACGTATGCAAACGTTTATCAAAACTTGCACCTACTCGAAAACCATAACGCACTAAATACACTTCCCAAAATAAAATCGATTTCAATATGAATCTAACGATATTATGTCTTTTTCCCGAGAGAAATCTAGTTTTCGTGATATTTATGATAATAAATCTGATTATGTTGAAAATCAAAAACAAGAAGTAAACAATCATCTGTTGAATATGTTTAAAGATAAGTTAATTAATGAGATATTATAGAGATTTAAATATAGTTTCAAAAATATATGTATGTGAAAGTTTTGTTAAATATAATGGTAACATTTTATACCTTTGCCCCCTCTATTCCACGCAAATAGAATAATTTATCCTGCCGGAACTCATTTAATATCCTTCTCATTGCATTTTACTTAAGAGGAATATCGAATAAGTCACAAGAAATTATTTTTATGCCTTACAACTCTCCTCTTTTTTTTTTTATTGGACCTGCTGCAACAGGACTTGTAAAAAGTTTTTTTAAAAGTCCTGCAAAAAAGAAAGTTATATGTACAAGATTTTTATTTTTATTATTTTATTACATTGATTGCGATCTAAATTTTTACTTGAAAAAAGAGCTTTTTTATTATAAAACTTTAAACTGTAATATTGGGAATCTTAGGTTTAAAATAAATTTCATATTGATCATAAAGTTCCAATCATAAAATATTAATTTAAAAAAAAAAGCACTGCCAATTAGTTTGGCACATAGACAAATGACGTTTGTTGCAAATAAGATATATTTTTAAATGTAGGCACAAAAGTATGGAAACCCCTTAATATCTCGTCAGAAATGCATTTTTTTAAAAAAAAGTTATACAAAAGTTTCAGGATTTTTCCTTAAACTATTCAATGGTGACCATGGATTTGACCTCAACCTTGCCCTTCAGGGTCATTTGAGGGTCAACTTTGTTATTTTAAATGGGAACTCCCATTTTTTTTTATCGCGGATTTGAAAAGAGCAGGCAATTTTACGTAACATATGACATATGACCTTAACCATGTCCTTGAGCATGACTTTTAAGGTCATTCCAAGATCAAAATTGTTTTTCCAATGGGAAACCCTAATTTGTATTGCTGATTGCAAAATAAGAAAATTTCCCCCTTCAACAGCAGCCTTGACCAAGGCCTACACCACGTATTGACCATGACCTTCAAGGTCATTTCAACCCTTTCTCCTCCCCTATATTATTAATTTATCTGTTTAAGTACTTTTATTCATTTATTTTCTTGAAGGTCGACCACTCCCTTGACCATTACCAGAAATAAGACCATGAAAAAAAAAATGAATATGAGTCCTTAATTTAAATATATTAATAAAAAGGGGAGGGGGAAGGGTTTAAATGACCTTGAAGTTCATGATCAAGGACGTGGTGAAGGCCATGGTCAAGGCCACTGTTAAAGGGAAAATTTTGGTTATTTCGCAATCCGCAATACAAATTAGGGTTTCCCATTCNTAAAACTTTAAACTGTAATATTGGGAATCTTAGGTTTAAAATAAATTTCATATTGATCATAAAGTTCCAATCATAAAATATTAATTTAAAAAAAAAAGCACTGCCAATTAGTTTGGCACATAGCTTCCTCGCATCCTATCATGTACTTTATTGTTATATTAACATTAACGTTTTATTACTTTATTCTTATATTGTTTATTCTGTAAGAACAATTAATAGTTTTTAGCGATCTTTAACACTTCATAGGAGTGTCGCTGTAGGTTTTACTAAAAAATTTTATTTGTAAAAAATGTTCATCTCATTGAATAGATAAGGTTTGATTTTTTTCCTGACCGAAAATTCCAATTTTAAATTTAAAGTTCACGTTTACGCGAGCGTTGCGCGTGAACGCTTAAACGGATAACGTTGTCCAACGAACTCGTCTTGGGCATTGGTAAAATGAACGTGTCTACCAAATTTCATCAAAATCGGTCGACATTTACTCAAGTTACCGTCGCACGTTTCATGATTCGCGGACACACAGACCGACAGACAGACAGACTGACCCGAAACCGAAAATGTTCCCTGATGTCTGAAACGGATTTCTGTCTTGGAATTTTTAAAATCGGAGGCATGAAACTTTTTTGTTCTCAAAAGAACACAATGCTTCCGTTACCTTCGGTAAGCTCGGAAGCAAAACACTATTTAATGATTGCGTATATTTAAAGGGTGACACAAAAAGCATTGTCCGATTTTGAATGTCAATAAAATTGAATCATGTATTACCATGCCATATATTATATAAATATATATAATATATGTATGAAAGTACGCATTTGAAACAGTTTTTTACCATTAACGTTGTGAACACAATATCTTGTAAGTGGGAGCTGAAACTATGCGTTGCTGAAGACTTTCTGAAGGCTCTCATCCTCATTGCTTTGTAGGTTGTGCCTGGATTTTATTTTGAATATTTATCCTCAGATGCTTAAGAGTTTGGAACCGAATGAAGTAAACCTTTGACTTCAGACAACTCCATAACTATGTGATCGTGCTGGCTACCCAACATCTTCACGCTGGGAGACTAAGCGACCCGGAAACATCCTTTGAAGAGTCTCTAAGGTTCTCCGAGCGGTGTGAGACATGATTGAAACTTTTTTGCATGATTTCAACAAAACGGAGTATCGGCTCACACCGCTCGGAGAAGCTTAAAGATTCCAGAAAGCATTCAAAACCCGTCTTCTGCACATCGATCAGAACGGCCACCACTTACAAGATATTGTGTTTAAAATGTTATGATATAAAACTGTTTCTAATTGACTTTCAAGTAATATATTTATTATTCGATATCTCTTATTCAATTTTAATTTATCCATCTACAAAATCTTGACATTTATTAATAAATACGATTCAACATTACATTTACAAGGTGCTAATTTGGAATTAATAATAGAAGAATCAAGATTCGATTTAAATAACAAAAATAAAGACTTCCTGCATTGAAAGAAGTCAGCATCACTATAGTTACCATTATTTTAAAGTTTTAACAAATCACACTGAGAATATTCTGTTTCTATGTTTTACTTATCTAGATTAAACTGTTGTATTTTTTCTGTTATGTGTGTTACCATCAAAGATATTTTAATCTGTTACACAGCAAGTCGCACAGTGAGCTAAGAGAGTCAGAAGCTTTGATCTTAAAAAATGTTACTTCCTTTTCTTGATATATACAAACGTTAAGATAGTTTTACTGTCTAGAAATTGCACGCTATGAAAATACAAGAATTCTTAACGTGTAAATAGAAGAGAAGAAGAAGAAGAAGAACATGTTTATTAAAGCCAAATATTAACGTGTAAATAGTAAAATAAAAATTAATTTGATCTCCAGAAGGGAGAAAAAGTTATGATTTTGGATTAGTTTAGAGCAGTGGTTCCCAACCCGTTGAAACATGCGGACCACTCAGCCTGAAATTGAATCAAGTGCGGACCACTCACGAGGCTCTCACGGACCACCTGAGGGACTAAAGTAAGTCTTTTCATCCCTGAACTCAAAAAGTAGGGAGACAAAGTAAAACCAGGGAGAAAAAGAAGCATTGCCAACTTAATATTTATCATGTCATGTTATTATGTCAACTTAAAAACTTAAATATTTGAGTATGAATGGCTAATGTAAATCCTTCAGAAATTCCTCTATACTTTTTTCTACCTCGGACAAGGCTGGACCTTACCCAAAACCTCCTTGGGCGGCCAACTACAATGATAATTGCAGCTGCCGCCACAGCTATATCTTTTAAATCACTCATTTAAAAAAATAAATAAATAAATAAAAACTATGGGTATAGAATTCACTATTTGTCGCTCACACACATCGACACATACTGAGGTAACAAGTCAAAACGTCGACCGTGTCGATCGATATGGTGTGGACACGGCTTAATAAACACAATGCTATGAACCCACATTTAAATAAATAATATAATTTTGTAATATAACAATCGTTAAGGAATTAGTCGATGTAGGGAACAATTATTCTATATCTGTGAATTAAAAATATTAAAATCTGATTTAAGTGCATGGGTTAGAGCATGTAATTGTAGTTCAACCTATGTAATTATATATGATGAAAAGCTCTTATCGCGAAATAGGTCAGATGCACTTCATTATATATTACTCACCACTGGCATTCATGATCATGATGGTATTACAGATGGATAAAAAGGTTGGTTTCTAATTCAATCACTGTATTTACCTGTTGTACTTAATCATAATCAGAAGGTAGAGTAAATACAAATATAGTTATCTTGATTCATATGCTCATGAAAATATCAAATGTACACTCACCAATCTAGGTCTCTTTTTAAATTTAATTTCAGTTGTTCGAAATTAAAAAAAGGAGATACTAAAAGTGCAATATAAATTGCTCGCCATCAATACAACACTGTGTTGATGGACCAGTATCAATGAGTATAAAAATACCGACGACGCGCTGCGTTTAGATTACATTCGGGGCAACCAGTGCCTAAAATAAAACCCTCCTCTGTGTGTCAATGTCGTTCAGTCAACTTTAACCTCGATATGACACCTCTTCTAAAATAAACTCATTCATACATCGATCTTTTCATTATTAACTTCTTTAATTAAGCTGAACCAGCAGCATAATCCTGCTAAGGGTTTACTCTTATTACCAATCTTACAGTTTTGCCACTTCCTAGTACAGTATACCGAACATTGATAAAATAGGATTTATGAGGGTACACAGTAGATATACATTGATAGCAATACTTAAAATAAGCTTTTTTTAATAGCATTTATAATTGCGGATATAAGGTTTCGTTATTTTCATTTCTATTCTATCTTGTCAAAAATTGTCAATTTTTTTTTTTATTTTTTTTTTAAAGGGTCTTAAATATGACTTTAAATTAACGTTAATACAAATTCAAGTATGTTCAAGAGGATATTCAGGATAGCAGGACGAAGAATTTGCATNAGAGAGAGAGAGAGAGAGAGAGAGAGAGAGAGAGAGAGAGAGAGAGAGAGAGAGAGAGAGAGAGAGAGAGAGAGAGAGAGAGAGAGAGAGAGAGAGAGAGAGAGAGAGAGAGAGAGAGAGAGAGAGAGAGAGAGAGAGAGAGAGAGAGAGAGAGAGAGAGAGAGAGAGAGAGAGAGAGAGAGAGAGAGAGAGAGAGAGAGAGAGAGAGAGAGAGAGAGAGAGAGAGAGAGAGAGAGAGAGAGAGAGAGAGAGAGAGAGAGAGAGAGAGAGAGAGAGAGAGAGAGAGAGAGAGAGAGAGAGAGAGAGAGAGAGAGAGAGAGAGAGAGAGAGAGAGAGAGAGAGAGAGAGAGAGAGAGAGAGAGAGAGAGAGAGAGAGAGAGAGAGAGAGAGAGAGAGAGAGAGAGAGAGAGAGAGAGAGAGAGAGAGAGAGAGAGAGAGAGAGAGAGAGAGAGAGAGAGAGAGAGAGAGAGAGAGAGAGAGAGAGAGAGAGAGAGAGAGAGAGAGAGAGAGAGAGAGAGAGAGAGAGAGAGAGAGAGAGAGAGAGAGAGAGAGAGAGAGAGAGAGAGAGAGAGAGAGAGAGAGAGAGAGAGAGAGAGAGAGAGAGAGAGAGAGAGAGAATCAAATGGTACGCAGGGGTACGAGGTACATAAGTCAAAATAGTACTACACTACAAGATGTGTCGTTGGAAAGCTCTTTAAGGGTACAGTAATTGTTGTTATGTACACTTTTGTCGTATTTTCATATAAGAGGGGTGTAAAATGGAAAAACACGTTTTTATGCTATTTTTTACCCTAAATTGTCAAAATTTGACCCCAATATGGACTCCAAAAATTCTCGCTAATGAACTCATCCTTTCTTTTAATATTATTGACATTTTAACAAAAAAAAATTTATCCTAGGGTGAGATATCGTCTGGAGTAATATACATACATAAAAAAACACGTGAAAAATATTTAATATTTTTCACCTGTAAATTTACATGTGTTAAATTTCAGGAACCGATTAAGAAGGGTCTAATTTTCCTTGGAGAAAATTCGATTGCAAAAATTTTCAAGCCATTGCAATAGCTTAATTTTCTTTAAGCTGAAAGTTTAAGAATTAGTTAATATAGAATTAGTTTAATATTAGCCAGTTCTGCTAAGGGTTTACTCTTATTACCAATCTTACAGTTTTGCCACTTCCTAGTACAGTATACCGAACATTGATAAAATAGGATTTATGAGGGTACANCGAGGTACATAAGTCAAAATAGTACTACACTACAAGATGTGTCGTTGGAAAGCTCTTTAAGGGTACAGTAATTGTTGTTATGTACACTTTTGTCGTATTTTCATATAAGAGGGGTGTAAAATGGAAAAACACGTTTTTATGCTATTTTTTACCCTAAATTGTCAAAATTTGACCCCAATATGGACTCCAAAAATTCTCGCTAATGAACTCATCCTTTCTTTTAATATTATTGACATTTTAACAAAAAAAAATTTATCCTAGGGTGAGATATCGTCTGGAGTAATATACATACATAAAAAAACACGTGAAAAATATTTAATATTTTTCACCTGTAAATTTACATGTGTTAAATTTCAGGAACCGATTAAGAAGGGTCTAATTTTCCTTGGAGAAAATTCGATTGCAAAAATTTTCAAGCCATTGCAATAGCTTAATTTTCTTTAAGCTGAAAGTTTAAGAATTAGTTAATATAGAATTAGTTTAATATTAGCCAGTTGAGTAAAGAATAACGTTTGTTCTCCAGCAAATCATTTATTTTTTATTACATGATGAAAACAGAATTTATCTTTGTATGTAATGGTATAAAAAGATGTTATTCGTGTGGTACCTTTTCTGGCACTTTTATAGAAAAAGGCCCCCCTTTTCTTTTTAATCTAATACACTTTCTTACAACTTAATTCACGCTTTTTCAATATAAATGTGTGATATTCCTTTGTCCCAAAGCATATTGGACTGAATATCCCTTTGTCTTAATAACTACTTAAACTGAGGGATATAAACTCTTTTGTATAAAAAACAAAAAGGGGGGCCCTTTTCTATAAAAGTACCCCTTTTCTTATATGAGTGTTTATCTAATTTAATCGGACATAAATAAGCTAATGCATTGAAATTAAGCATTACGCGTGATCCGGACTGTCATTAAAAAATGCCAGCAATTCCATCAGAAGAGGCTTTAAATATTTAACATACGAGCATTAATACGTAATATTAAGTAAATGATTGATTGTTTTTGATTGAAATTTTGTTGTACCACTTCATAATTATGACTATAGAGAGGTTAATAAAAAGTAACAGAACATTATTGTCTCTTACATATGATATCATCTTCAGAACCCTATTTTACCCCCAGTTTGTACTGTTAAGTACAAAGCTAGCTTGTAAAGTAAATATGTAGCTAATTCGTCTTTCACTCACTATGCTAACACACAAACTAAAGATGATATGATGTCGAAAAATGTTTATTAATATATAGTTGTGGTTGTAATATTGTTGACTCTTTATTTACTTCTCTAGTCATAATTAATATTAAGTTAACATTTTATTAATTTAATTTTAATTTCAGGTTATTGGAAAACAAAATCAATTGCAACCGAAAGAACTATAATGCTTAAAAATAATGATCAATGAATAGTATTCAATCAAATAAACATTCCAAATATATATAAGAATAATAAACAGAAGAGCAATATTAATCTAATTCAAGAACTGTGGCTCATAGAAGCGGAACTGAGAAAAAACTGGTGAAATCAAATGACAAGGATGAGTTAAAAACTTCATTCAGACAAAGTAAGAAGAAACTAAATAATTTAGTGTCATGGTGGAATCAACGTGTAAATCCTACAAAAGTCACTGATACACAAAACGAAGTTCAAACACGTAAAAAAACTTCATCTAAAAATGAACAACCTGTAGCTCTAGAAAATACTGAACAGAACGTTCCTTCTAAGAATAAATCAACTAAATTCGTGAATGACAAACGCTCAATTAAATCTAATGAGCTTGATAGCAAAGTCGGTAACTCAGTAAAAACAAATCCCTCGTACCAAATTGGTACTTTTATTCATTCACGTTTAAAGAACAACGAAAATGTTATTAGTGACAGACATAAGAAATACAAATTTAAGGAAAAGGTTAAAAGGTATAATGTAACTTCATTTGGCACTCAGTGCTGCCAATTCAATGAAGAGAACAGTAAAACCACCGGTGAAAGAAGTGGAGACGTCGCATCATTAAATAATCTTATCGACAAAGAGACGACTTGTATTTTGTGTAGAAGTAACTTGAAATCTAATTGCGCAATCAATGATAAGTATGTAGAATCAAATGACAACATCCTCAATAATAATATTGACACTAATGTCTATCACTGTGGTCGCTTTCCTTCCATTATCAAGCCTTTAGTAGCATATGATAATGCTGATGGTAACAGAGGATCTAACGACCCAAGCACTTGCATAATTCAAAAAGTTCGTCGTTTGAATTTCAATAAACTCCCTCGTAATATTAGATGGCATTCAATAACTGACAGAAAACAAATTAACAATGACATTTTAAAACGTAAAAGATTCAACCACCTAAGAGATTTATACAAAAGTCCGATAAAAAGATCGAGAGAAAACCCAATAGATATACGAAAAACAGTAGCAGACGATTATAGAATAGGTTTTGTTGAAAAGGAAGAACCGATAGATCAAGGTAGCACTGATACAAACGGCTGTGGTTTCTGTGACCATAGCTATTCACTGTCAAACAATAAAAAATGCGGCTACGATCAAATATCAACCTTGTTCAATAATAAAACGAATGTATTTCCATTTCCCGAAATAAATAAAGAAAACAATAATTACTTAGACGACAATCAAGATCGGAGACCTTTCACTTATCCTAACGATTTCATTGTCAATCCTGTATCAATAAATGAGGAAGAATTTTGTACCTTGAATGACAATGGTCAAATGTCCAAATGTGAATCACCTGAGGATAAAGATAAAAATTTAACTGAAGATATCAATTTAAATAAAGTTGAATTGACTGGTACTAATGATGAAAATCATAAAAGTATTTTTGGAGTAAATTGCGGATCCGATAGTTCTATAACTATTACTATATCGCAAAAGAAAATTTGCAAGTCCCTAGAAAACAATTTGCCTACTCAGTTTGAGACGATAACCGGTTGTCTTAAGTGTTGTGACAATGACGATCAACCTATAGTCTTGAAATCGTGTCTTTCAAATGAAAGGTTCTTTAAAAAGTGTTGTAAACGTAATTGCAATTTAACCGCAAAGTCTTTAAAGTGTACAAAAGACGAGAATAAATGTTGTAAAGCAAGAAATAATTGTACGTGTTATTCTAGATCTATCCAACCTTTAAAAAAGTGCGTGTGTAACCAGCCTACACCATGTTCTGCTTCGTGTAAGGAATGCACTAGATGCCGTTGCGAATCGTGTACTCAACATAAAAGTAAATCGTGTGACAGAGGTACCCAATATAGTAAAAACCATATACCGGCGGCGTTTGTCGACCAGACAACTCAATACGATACTCCAGAAACCAAAAATAAAGAGGACGACTGTAAATTTACAAAAGACAGCTGCACCCAGTACAAACCTGTAGAATATAAAAATGCTGGAACTCAACCCGAGTTTAAGTGTATAGAAAACAAAAGTACTCAATATGAGGTAACATCTAGAGATAGCACCACCCAAAAAGTTGAACATAAATGTTTAAAAGATAGCAGTACTCAATACGATTTAACTCAATCGAGAGATAGTTCCACTCAACAACAAGATTGCAAATGCTGGAAACATAACAGTACTCAGTACGAACCAGTAGATGATACAGAAGAGTGTAAATGCAGAAGAAACACTAGCACTCAGTACGATTCTGTGGGATGCTCAGAGCAACCTGAGTGTACCTGTAGGAAAAATAACCATACTCAATACGAATTGGGAAAATGCAATGAAAGACAGAGAGAAAATAAACTGACAAAAGAGAATAGTTCTCAATACAACCGTAAAGATTATAAGAGAAAGAGGCGTAATTTCAAACTATTAGTAAATTCGTATTCTCAATATGATGAAACATGTAGGAGTAATTTATCATTAAACAAATCTCTAACTCCTTCACAATCTTCATTATTAGATTCTTCATCAGAAATTCTTGATATACTAAAAACTTCTAGCAATTTTTCAGTTGGATTTGAAGCTAACTGTGAAGAGTTTGAAGGCCAAGGCAGTGGTAGAAAGCGACTAAGTCAGCGACCTAATATTCGACTTAATAGGATAAATAGTTTTTTAGAAGAATCAAAAGAAACCCTTTCTAGCATTAGAGATGCATTAAAAGAAAAACCTGAGTGGCGAAAATCAAACTATAATAAAGATAACAAATGCAGTAATAACCAAAATGATGATAATTTGCTTCGTGTTAGGAAAGCTGTAGATAAAAACGACGTTTGTGGTAAAAACAAAAATAAAAACGGTATTTGTCAATCGACTATTTCGATAAGTACTGGAAAAGAAGAAGTATTAGAAATTAAAAGTAAAATAAGTTCGAATAAGAACGGAGGCACTAGAGAGTCCGTGAAGTATATTAAACTTTGTTCTGAAGGAAACGGATTCGTTGTTTATAAGGGTCCACCAGATAAGAAATCAGGGAAACCGCAATGGACTTTTCATGAAGAGTCTTGGAGTTGCACTGATGAACAGTCTTCGCGATCTTTATTGAAAGACAAAGATTCTTGCTCTGAACAAACTCATTATCTTCCTCTACCAATTCCAATAACTCATGAGTGCTGTGATAAACCGGTAAATACCCTTAACTCACTTTCTGAATTATAGAACTTATACATTTTGGTACTTATTTAGATTGTTACTCCCCTATGATTTTTTAGAATATAAACCACGTTGACTAAATAACTATTATGACAAATGTATGTTTAGTCCAATGTACTTTCGGACAAAGAAATATCAATCTTCAGTTTTTTATAAGGGGAGTAACAGTCTAAAGAAGAACATTACCTACACCTTCTTTAGATAGTTACTCCCTTTTGTCTTTTTTTTATAAGGGGAGTGACAATCTAAAGAAGTTACTTTTTCTTGCCTTAAAGGAAAAGTATTGTACCAAAAAATCCAAAACCGAGAATTTAATGAAATTATCCGTTTTCAATGTTTGGAAGAAGATTTGAGAGATTTTTAGACAACAGTTAAAAAAACGCATGTTTTTTAACTGTTTTCCACGAATAAAAAGTTTTCATTTTATCAAAAAAATTAATAAGATCAAACATGTAGCTAATAAAAAAACAAAGAGATTCATTTTTTAAAAACATCTGTACACCCAATACGAAATGAGTTATTGCTCGTTGAATGACGGTTATTTTTTGAGAAACCCGAAATTGAAAACTTTCAACCTTAAATAACTTGAAAATGGTGAAGTTTTTGGGGAAACCTCAAAGGACCATTTTTAAAGAACATAAAAAACCCTTTCTAATGAGCTCTTATAACAATTATTGCATAAGAATTGACTGAATTATAACAAAAATAAAGTCAATACATTTGTTTTGTTTTAAAAAATTTAACAATAAGACCCTCGCCATTACCACCCTAATTAAAATTAATCAAAACCCATTTGCAATTAACTTGATTTAGGTGTTATTGATATGATCCAAGTGATTTGACCAGTTTTGAATGCTTATTTTAGGAAAAAAAATTGATTAAAGGGAAAATTGCATTTTTGTCATTTTAAAACATGATTTTTTTTTCCTAAATATACTAAAAACTATTCATGATATGGAAAAATGTTTCAAATATTAATTGTAGGGGCTTTCTTAATGAAAATATTGTTGTTTTTTAACTTTGTATCAAAAAAATTGAATAAGATATGGTGGTTCAAAGTTTGCATTCACGTACTATATAAAACTGCAATTTTCCCTGTAATCAATTATTTTTCCTAAAATAAGCATTCATAACAGGTCAAATCACTTGGATTATATCAATAACACATAAATGAAGTTAATTGCAAATGGGTTATGATTAATTTTAATTAGGGTGGTAATGGCGAGGGTCTTATTGTTAAATTTTTTTAAACAAAACCAATGTATTGACTATATTTTTGTTATAATTCAGTAAATTCTTATGAAAAAAATTGTTATAAGAGCTCATTAGAAAGGGTTTTTTATATTCTTTAAAAATGGTCTTTTGAGGTTTGCCCAAAAACTTCACCATTTTCAAGTTATTTAAGGTTGAAAGTTTTCAATTTCGGGTTTCTCGAAAAATAACCTTCATTCAACGAGCAATAACTCAGTTCGTATTGGGTGTACAGATGTTTTTAAAAAATGAATCTCTTTATTTTTTTATTAGCTACATGTTTGATCTTATTCATTTTTTTGATAAAATGAAAACTTTTTTAAGTTATTTGTGGAAAACCGTTAAAAAAAAACATGTGTTTTTCATTGAAAAATGCACAGTTTCAATCCTTAATAACTTGGAAATTATCAACTTTAAAAAAAAAACTTTATAGAACAAAAGTTGCTTAGAATCTATCGACCTCATAGTTTATTTTAATTATGAAATTTTTCAACCCCTATAAGGGGGTGGCTTTCACCCCCAGGGCAAAAGCCCGCTTCGGCACAGGGTAGATTTTGAAGAAGGTTATAAATACTACCTAAATCCAAAGTTTCAAGAAAATCGACGTTGATTCTCAAAATTTAGACCTAAAACGGCTGGTGACTGGACTTATAGTAAATTTTTTGTTTATACATGTTAAATTACCTCACAATAACAGACCTCATTATACAGCACTTTTAACGTACAAACAGTAATATAATAATTCAAATAATAAAAATATCTGTTCTAATATTTATGACAGCAGATAAGCAAAAGTTCGGAGACGCCCTGCATCAGATTTTTTTTTACTTAAAATTAATCAAATTAGCACTCGTTATTAAGTGTTATCCAATAAAAAAACTTGTTTCGAACGTGATACTTATATTGACAGTTATATTGAAAATTGAAATGGATCATTTTAGTGTTATTGGATCTAGAGAGTAGTTGGATTTTTTAAAACCGAAATTACAGTTTAATCTGAGTGATAACTGTTACAGTTTTTCTTTTTCCGTTGTGCTGTTTACAATGTTTATATAAGTATTAATACATTTTCAGAAGTGTGAAGAAAAAACAAAACCAAGTCCGCAAACACTAGTAACAAAAGATACACAAACTTCAGATCTTTGTAGTATAGAGTCCGTCGATAGTTGTCTTAAAAAAGAAGAAAAACAGCATCCCAAAGTCGGAAATAAAGGAATATTTGTGTATATACCCTGTGAACAATTAGAAAAAAAGAACGCAAATAAACGAATAATAGAATTATACGCAGCTCTTGGTAATCCAGACGACCAGCAAGGCAGAACTCCGGTAGCCTGTCAATTAAAGGTTGGTAAAAATAACTATTACAAAAAAAATAAATAAATAAAAGAATTCAATAATAAGTGTTGAAAAATTAGGCTTGAACAAGCAGGGCGTGGGAAATGTCATTTTAAGGTATATCCCCAAAAATTATCTCAAATATTAGGATTACTTTCCCAACAAAAGTATAACATTAAATCACTGTAAAAATAATTTATGATTAAATATTTTTTTTATAGGAAATTGGAAAATATGCAGGACAATGTTTAAAAAAATGTTGGCGCCAAATATCTGACTCAAGTAATGATAACAATTGTGATAAAAAGAATAATCATTCTCACAAAGTCCATTGTGTAAAGAAACAACGTGATAAACAGTCCTCGTAAGTATTCCTAACAATTTTGAAATAAAATTGATGTTAGTTGTAATAATATTTTGTATAGCATTTCATGCACTAATCCTAAAATATTTTAAAACAAATTAATTTATAAAAATGTATGCAATATTTTACTAGTCCAGGAGATAGCGTGCAAAAAAGTGTGTAGCTAAACATCAAGCTATACTTTTGTGTACCCTGTTTGATTCCTGAAAGCACATACATTCCTACTTAATACATTTATTTCGTTAATAGTAGTATTAATTTTATATTTCGTTAATATTTTAATTTTTTATTTCGTTAATAGTAATTTTTTGCATTATTTAAACATAAAGCTTTTTGTTATTCCCATCAACAATGGCTTACCATCAACAATTACGAGAATTAATTTTAATTATTAATTTCAAGATTAAAAAAGTTACAAAGCTACTTACCTACCTGATTTTGTGTTACATTATACATCAGAGTTAGATGGGAATAATCTTACAGACTTTATTTTTATTATTTTTAATGTACTACAGTGGGATACTTCAGTTTTTTTTACTTTCTTATATCAAGAGGAAGTATAGTGAAGGTGTGAAAATTTAATATTGATGGATTTATACGTTTTGAGGTACCCAAAATAGATTACAGGTTTTGAGGAGTCCAAAAAGTGGTTTTTAAAAAATATCTCTGTCCTCTATATGCAGACGTGTGGAGCCTGTACTACTGGGCCGATTTTGACGAAATGCGTTACATGCGTTCAGAAAAATCATACCACGAGGCGAAACCGAGAAATGAATTTTAACTCCAAATTTGGTGGCGCCGCCCCCCAAAATTAAGAAAAAATCTCGAAAACAGTTTTGACGATTTTGATTTTTTAAAAAATTCTAAATTGTAGTCCATTTAAATACGAATATAACAATATAAGCCGTTTCCCCGGGAAAAATCTAGTTACCGAGTTGATGAAAATAAATCTGATTTTGTTAAAAATCGAAAACAAAAAGTAAACAACCTCCTGTTAAACGCTTTTTATTTAAAAAAAAAAAAAAAAAAAAAAAAAAAGATATTATGGAATTTAAATACAGTTTCAACAATATGAGAATGTTTGTCTGAGTTGGCTCGGACCGTTTTTTTTTTTTCGTTTTTTTTAGTTTTTTTAGTTTTTCTTGGTCACATTTATCTTATAAAAGTGTATTGCATTGTTTCGGAACTATACTCGTACATGAAATAACAATGGTGTGATTTCGGGCAAACAATTAAATTGTCAGATGTGATACATAAGTATTGTTGCATCTGTTCGGTTGCGAGAGCCATATTTTATGGATAATAAAGTCGTCATTCCGAATCCGTGTTATCCATGCTGTATACATAGTAATGGTTAAATTTCCCTTTGCTAACCCAAGCCACCCACGTTCGTGCCTCGGATTATTCTTTAATTAATTAAATTTGCAGAGTTCGAATACTAACCTGAAAAAACCTTTACGTTTTATATTCGAACAATTCAAAAGATCAAAAATTTAAAAGGAAAAAAATACCTCAACAGCGTGTATTTCAATATTGTAAAATAACTGCATTTTATTCACAATATAATAGATTTTACGTAGAAGTAAAGGGACATTTAGAGGTGGAAAAGTGAGGCCTTAATTCTGTTGTAGCAGGGACTCAATACCAGAATTCAATTGACCCTAATATGATTGAGAGGGAGCTCCATACGCTTGTCCCTCCCTGTCCCTACCTCAATTTATATCTCTACTACTTGTCACAGAGTTCACTTCTCTCACTTCTGACTTAGCCCTACGATTCATCCTTGCAATCCTCCCTAACTATACTGAAAATCTAATAGAAGCGCATTACCTATTCTTCACACTTTCTACTTCTATGAAAAGGTAGCACTGCTATAGCGTGAGTATAACTTAACTCTAAGTTAGTTGACTCGATTTACATTTCAATAATAGGTATTATACTAGACAATGTTGCATACATGTAATATGTATAGGGTATCATACACCCAGTTATTTGAAAGAGCTCAAGTAGCCTGTTGCACCAACTCTGTCAAAGGCCAAAGCGCTCTTGTGCACTTATGTAATAAAAAATACAAAAGTCTAATATTCTTTTTTTGGTTGTTAGACTGCCAGAGAACTCTGGTAATTTGCTCTTTTCCAAAATTCTGATATCACTAGAGAGGTTTTCGCGGGGTTTTTATCTCTTGCGAAGTAAGGCATTCTCGATCATTATAGAAGTAAAAACATGGTGGCCGAAATCCGAACGCCAGCTGAATTAAATTATATTTGGTTCATCCTCTTGTCCTCTTATGGGTTTTATACAACAAATACAAATCTTAATTAATTTTTTTAAAAATTATTAATAACTAGGCATCGCGTGGCTCTATCATTGAAGCGAGTGAATAAGTAATAAATAATTGAGTATTAATAAAAAAGATAATCATGATGAGTTGATATAGTTAAAGAGTATGATTGCAATATAAAGTGTAGTGAGGAGCCACCCTGTATTTTTACTATTTCACCTACTATACACGTTTCGGACGTCTTCTTTCAACTATTATAAAATGTATCAGTCCATTGCTCAAAAACCTCTGCTTGAATCAAGTTAAAATTTACCTGGTTAAAAATTACCTGGTTCAATTGTACTTTAGGCGATTTATATGAAGTTTTATTGAAATCGTTTTGTTAGAACGTAAGATAACGGTAAAAACGCAACTTCCTCTATTTTTAAACGTTAAAGGTCCACATTAATAGTTTTAACGATCTTGATCCCGTCTGAGCAGTGTCGCTGTTGGTTATACTAAAAAATTGTAATTAAAAAAAAAAAAATCTTCTCCTTGATTACGCGATGATAGAATCTTTTCCCGTCCTGACATTTTGAGTATAAGTAAATCTTATGGTGTCTTTTGAGAATATATCTAGTTAGAAATAGCTAGGCAATAGGCATTTGAAAAAAAAAAAAAAAAAAACCTGTGGAGAGTTACCATGTACTTTATGGTGTACAATGTTATTTCAGCATGATCCTAAGTACGAACTTAGTATAGACTAAAAATCAAGTTGATAATAATTTGTCACTTGATAGGTTAGTTAGTCAAAAATTACTCCAAATCAAAGAGGTCACCTATTAAGTGATTGACTATCATCAACTTAATTTTTGGTCAACTAACCCAGTTCTTACTCAAGATCATCAAAATCAAATTGTCCACCAATAAGGGCGGGATATGCGGCCGCTCTCCACCGTTTTTTGTTTTTTTTTTAAATGCCTATTGCCAAGCTATGTCCCGCAGACGAACATGGCCGACCAAATATTCCTAATAGGCACAAAAAGATTTACTTGTACACAAAATAATTCTAGCTTAATGTAAGTCCGACACCTTTTTCCACGCTCTCACCTGGTCTAAAACGTGTTTTTCTTCAAATTTGGCATGAAGTCATAAATAGTTATTTACGCAACAAGGGAGAGAAGTATGTTTTCCGGCTCGAGGTTAAGTTTTCTCCTGAGGCAACGCCGAAGGAGAAAACTTCATTAGCTCCCGAGGCCGTAAGGCCGAGGGAGATAAATGAGTTAGCTCCCGAGGCTTGCCGAGGGAGATAACTGTAGTATTAGCTCTCGAGGCTTGCCGAGAGAGATAATCCCGAGAGTAGAAATACTTCGATCCATGTTGCGTATTAAATTTTATCTACGACTAGTGCACCATGGGTAATAGCTATTAAGTTTGTAAATATAAAAGTTTTACCTACAAATTCACGCAATTTAAACACCTTAAACTGATATTTAGTTA
>KZ651301.1:339315-362105 GCA_001010745.2 Gerris buenoi | reverse complement strand
AAAAAAATTGAAAAAATTCCACCCCCGAGATAGGGTGGCAACTACCCCCAGGGTCTTAGCGCCCCCCGGCATGATATAGATTTTGATCCTTGGGCTATTCCCTACCTAATGTCAAAATTTCAAGTAAATCGATGTAGGACGAAAGAATTGCAAGCCAAAATGCTTCATTTCCTGGACTAATAACTTAAATGTTCGCTTGACTCTAAATATACGAGTATAACATCAAAAATACTTAATTTAGTGCGTCGGTTTCCGCGGGGATACTCTTAATAAACAGCTTGGTTGAAATCTGACGTTTTGCTTCCACTACTGGAAGCATCTCCAGGGGTGTGGTGCATCGTGATGTTGACTCGAAGCTAACAGTGTATCCGGAATATCTTGTGTTTGCTTCGATTAAACATCACAATACTCTAAACCCCTGAAGATGCTTCCAGTAGTGGAAGCGAAATTTCAGGTTTCAACCTCTTTGTGACGCGGATTTCACCAGAAAACCAAGCTGTTCATTATCAAAATACTTATTTGATTCTATGGCTTAGGCCCGATTTAACAACAGGTAGAAAATGTAATGGGTAAAAGTGTACCTATATTATGCTTCTATTAATTGGTAGTATTGGATATTTGATTATGAATAGATACATGTATAGTATATTTCTTATTTATCTATATTTAACATATCATTTGTTTTGTTAGACTTAGTTATATAAGCACAAATAACTAAAAAAGGTAGTGTACAGTGATGAGTTACTTTAATAAATTAAAATATTAATTTCAAAACGTTTAAACTAATATGCTCTTTTATGTTCGCATGATTGGTAGACTTGTTATATAGGGAAGTTTAATAATGAACACCGTATATAATTTTAAGAAAACGTACTCATTACATTGTTAGCGCGACCTTATAACGTGTTTACATTTGTCTAAATAACAATCCAGTGACTTCACCTCGTGTGTTGGTTGTACATCGTTTTTAGGGTTCGTAGGCAAAATCAAGGACCGTTATATTTTCCAGCGTGTGTCTGTCTGTCTGTCCGTCAGTTGCCTGCTCTCACGGCTACTCCTTTCGTCCAATGACTTTGAAATTTGGCATGTATATGTCTTGTACCTACCCACACATGTTAAAAATATAGCGACTTAAAAAAAATATTTTTCAAAAAAATTAGGGTAAAAAACTTAAGGTTTAATAAATTTTAATTTTTTTTCGACACCGTGAGGGGTATCATATGAAAGGGTACGTCGAGCTGATTACAAAAATATATAATTCTTTTGTTATAACTTTGTTAGGGTGAGATTAGGCAAGTTTGAAGTGGGTGTAAAAAGTGTCCCCTCCCCCTCTATCTCGCTTATGTGGAGTGCAAAAAATCTGAAAAAATTCCCGAACATTCAGATACCACTTTTTGGAAATTTCGAAAAAAAATATTATTTTATTTTTTTATTGAAAAAATACGTTTTTTTATAACTATGGTCTTTTCGATGTTTTTATATGGTTGTTTTTCGGTTCAGTGGCAAAGAAATACTTTATCAGAAGTTGGTTTATGTGGTTATGGTTTGTGTTTCTTATGGGCGCCCATGCAGTCTAAGAAGTAGGTTTTTAATAGTTATTTACGCACCAAAGAAGTAAAGTTAGTCACTGTACCCTTAGCGATGAAGTTCCTGAGGCGAAGCCGAGAGAACCATTTTGCTAACTCCTGAGCAGAGCCGAGGGAGTTAATTATCTCTCGGGTACGATTGATTTTTACTCCCGAGGTACGTACTAAGATTTTATTTGCAAAAGGGAGAAAAACATAATTGAAGACCTTATGATCATTATAAAATTATATTATTGTTCAAAAAGTAAATATTTTTATACATTTTATTTTCACTAAATACGTCTAATCTAAAATTTATAGTAATTATTTAAAATTAGATGGGAAAATCAGATGGTAGAGCTGATTCACATATTGAACAGCATTGCCAATTGATTTATATACAATATTATACATATGTATCAGTAAATCTGCATTTAGAAATTATAATTTCACCTTTAACCTGTTTGTTGGTTTTACTAATGAATCACCATGACATGACAACCGTTTTAGAGTACTACTAAGTGTTGTACTACTAGTGTTCTTTGTAAAGATGACGTTATAGTTTTAGATATTAAACAAAAGTTAATAAATGAAATTGTGTACCAACCTTACTTACATGTGCTTCATCTAGGGTAACACTGGAGGAGTCATGCGGGAATTCATGATTCCTTGTTTTTCATTTTTCTCTGTTAACCTGACTGGGTGCGCTATGAGTAATTTTCCTCCCTGTAAACTAGGGAGAAAAGTTCACTTTTTCTCACTTCTGGAGATAAGAATATTTATTTCCAATTTTTTGTAAATGTATTATTCTTGGAGTTTAGTTACTGCAGTATAATTTTAAATAAATAAATATAATAGAAACGGCATTTTTTTTTATTTTTTACAGTAAAGATAAGTGTAAAAAAGAAAGCAAGAAGTTAAACGAAGAGAAATGCTTTATGTATAACGTGGCTGCTAATGATTTCGAACAAATTATTATGGATGCAGCCGCTTATAAAATTTTAAGTGTTGATTAAATCATTACTAGCATAATTAAAAAATAAAGGTATATCCTATTAAAGTTTTATTATTAAATAATAACTACTAACTTTTATGGTAATTTATATGTCTCAAGTATTAGGTATATACGTCGCGTCAGAGAGGTTACGTAAAAGTGACAAAGGTTGCTGTGACGTCATGCGCCCTCCACGATTTTTCGTCAGGTTATCTTTTCTGGCTCATAACAAACCATTGTTTACTAGTGTTCTGTAAGCATTTTATAGTTTTTTCCTCTTTTTATTCTATTAAAAGCTTTTTTAACCGTTTTTAACCTTATCATATATTAGTAACATTATTAATAAGCCAACAAATGTATACATTATAGATGATAAAACAAATAATTCTCACAAATAACTCAAATAAAATGTAAAATAACTTACTTACAGATGTGCTCTTTTTACTCAATTATAAGCTTTTTTTAACTGTTTTTAACCTTATCACATATCAGTAACATCATTAATAGGCCAGTAAATGTATACATTATAGATGATTAAACACATAATTGATTAAAAAATAATAAAGTAAAATATTACTGATAAAACTCAGTGGTACATTCAATATTATGAGCCAGCTGACCTAACAACACACACTTTTTTACGTAAGTGACATCACACTTCCCCGGCGTATTATAAAATTAGCCCCTCATCTTCATCTCTTACATTAGATCCCTGATGTCAAATTTATTAATCTTATTACTAAAAAGTGGGAAAAAAAAAAAAAAAAAACAGAACATAAAAGAATACATTTTATAGAACTCCTATAATATGTACAACATAAAAACTGTATGCCTAGTCTTTAACACTTATACCGTAGCTCTTCTAACGTTCAAAACAAGCTAATGTAGGTAACTTAGAAAAAAGTAATACTAATTCTTTATCAAATTAGGTCAATGATTTTTCACAAAAATGATTCGCCAATAGAAATACATATCTAAGAATTTTACTCACGAGATATTACAAAATTAAGAGCCCAGCTTTGTTAATTTTTTTTATCTTATTTTAGCACTAGGCATCGCGTGGCTCTATCATTGAAGCGAGCGTATACTAATAGTAATAAATGTGTATTGAATATTGAAAAAATAGATAATCTTGCATCATGATGAGTTGATAGATAATGGGTATAGTAGTAGATCAGCGGCTAGAAAATGTTCGTCTCATCGAATAGGTTATGATAGAATTTTTTCCCGTCCTGAAATTCCAATTTTAAATTTCAAGCTCACGTTTACGCGAGCATTGCGCGCGAACTCTTGGACGGATCACGCTGTCCAACGAACTTAGCCTGAGTATTAGTAAAAGGAACATGAATACAAAATTTCAACTAAATCGGTTAACTTTTACTCAAGTTATCGTCGGACACGTAAACGTTACGGACAGACAGACAAACAGACAGACATCCAAGATGCATATTTCGTTGAATGTAAGAAGCTCGCTAACGCTCGCTTCAATTAATTTTTCTCCTTACTATTTTTGTATCGATCAATCTGAACAAAAAAGTTTCGAATTTAATATCAACATGGGGAAAATTTAAAATAAAATGTATATTTACTATATAGATTCTATATAAAGTCGGATATCATGATTTATAATAATGTTGTAGGTATAAATAAGTAATTCATAAAAAAAGGAACAAAAAATGGCTGACGAATTTTTCGAAGGATTGTGGGACGAAGTCGTTAAGGAAATGAGAGAAGTATATGCAAGCGATAGAAAATTCCTCAAGACTAAAGTATATCATGAAAGACAAACAGCATACAATCTTCTACAAACTAATTACATAAGGTGATAACAACATTATATACTTAACAGTAGTATAAATATGAAGCAATCATTACTCAATCATATCAATATTTACCATTCCGTTTCCTATCATTATATTTTTTTATTTTTGCTTCAATTCCGGAAAGTATTTTTACTCAGAATTTTTGTAGATTCCCATCAAGTTAGCATACAATTGAGGGGCTTCATTTTATGAATGAAATCCCCCAGTGTATTGTTACCTTTAGCTTTCTGTTGACTCCAATCTCCAATTTATTTATGTATTATGTATTTACTTTTCTCTATAGTTAGATATTATTCCGAGAACAAATTGGGAAATGATTGACAAATATTTTGTTTTTCCATCGTATTTTTTTTTATAATTTTATATACTCTTAACATTAAAGGAGTAAACGTAAATATTATCATATTTTTTATATTCATACGAACACAGAATTAAGTGTGATTTTTCTCTTTTGAGAGATCAGATATAAGACATATTACATTTTACTATCAGGAGATTAACAATAACAGAAGTAGAGCTACAAATAAAAATATTACTGAAAGAACCTTTAGCGGTTATCATTAATTGATTATTGATTGGATATCTCGAAAAAATTCATATGTAAGAGGATTTTAGAAGAAAATAAAACTAACGAGAATTAAATAAATGAGGGATTGATAATAATTTAGATTAATAAGTAAATTTACACGATAAAAGAGCCATAAATCATCAATTTAAATATCGTTCAAATAAGATTCATACTTCCAATTTAACAGATCAGATAATTAGTTTAGAAAATAATAAAGTATACAATACTTTTTATGCATTACAATCAACAATACCAAAATAAGTAAAATGTATTACTTATATGAAAGAAATTATTTTTTTTTTCTTATTAGTCTCTCCCAACACTAATTTTTACCCCCTTTTAAAATTTAAGTTTAAAGTTGAAGTTTAAACATTTTGTAAACTACAAGACTTTTTTTAATTCTTATGTTTTAAATATCAATCAAAACAAATAACACTAAATTATAAAAAAGGACATTGTAACAAAGTATGTCAAAATTCAAAATAATAAAATATAAGATATCACCATATATGCGGCTAGTATTTTGTGTTTGCTCTTTTTGTTAATTGTTGTTTATACAGCTGATGGAACGAAAAACATACCCCGAATCATCAATTACATATATATTTGTATAAGCCCTTTGGCAGACCTGGGCCCTCATCTAGCTGTTACGCCACGAAGTTACATTGTTCGGTTTTATGTATTAGCTATTCAAACTCGTTACAACAAAATAAGTTGATTTATTATAAGATTTGAAAAGTTCTAGTATCCTTTTAAGAAATTAAGAAAACTCGTAACAACAAAATAAGATGTCTTATTTGATGAGATTTGAAAAGTTATTGTATACTTTTACTAATTTAAGACACCTACCTTTATATTTATGACCTTTATATTTATATATGATTATTATATTACTCTTAGTAAAACAAAAACGGTAACTATTTGAAATTAATTTCGTCTGTGCTATTTATTACCTACTTATTGTATCATTTTTCATTTTATGAATAATTATTGGCTTTAATTTTTTCCTGATTAACTATAAATAAATAAAGTTTTACCATATTAAATGTTATTGAGCTGGTAGTGGAATTTAACCTTTTGAACTAGTGTAGTTTGAACTAGTTTTAATACCAGAAGCTAAATACAACGAAGACTTTTTGTACCGGAAGGTTACAATCTATTCTCTGTGGTTACAATTGAACCTCGTATACAAGAGAAGGTTATAACTTGTTAAGATTTGCGTAACTGTACTCTGTAGTCTGTATAGTCTCACTCTTTAACATGTTATATTTTATGTAATACGTACTATTTAGTATTTTTTCTTTATGATAAATTCTTTATAATTAATGATTAAATTATAATAGTAAATTTTTTTCAATTCCTTTAATTTGTACAGCCAAAAAATTGCGAAACAGAAATCTTTCGGAATAAATTTTTCTTAAAACTATTTTGAACTTTACAAGGCTAAGATTTATAATAAAGAATACTAATGAGACTGTTCTTTGTTTGAACAAAAGAAGTATTTTGATAGTTTTATTTCGCTGAATAATATTCAATAAGACTAACAATTTATCATTTCTTTATGATAAATCCTAGTCATTACTTTTAAATACACTACTCATTATACCCCGGAGTATAAGTAATGTTGATATAATCACATTAATCTTTGAAATCAAAACAGCTCACCTAAATTTCATGAAAGCTTAATTATTCCCTTTATTGTTATTAAATAATAAAATTAAGGAGAAATAGACTGCCAATTTGTGTTTTGTGTGGCACATAGCTTCCACTCGTCCTATTTCGTATGGTTGTAAAATTATTTAATTTTCCCCCGTTTTTTTACATCGGTCATCATAGTTCTGATTTTTTAACATGAATTACAACACTTTCACTTTAATAAAACTCTTTAGAAATATATATCTGTAAATATATTCATATTTAATACTGAATTCTAGCTAAAGATTTTCTTTTGCGAGGTGTCTGTGTTCACACTAACGTTTTTAGTGTTTTTGCAGAACTCAAAAATTGGTAAAGTACGAGCTCTCTTCTCACTATTTTCTTGAAAGGGCGTGAAAAAATTGTGATAAAAACATTTCTTTTTATTAAAAAATATATATACATATTATGTTTATTGCACTAGGGAAATTAGAAAATTACTCCAATGAAAATTTGCTAAAGAAAATGAAACAAATACTTAAAACTGATACGGTACATATATAAGCTATTTTTATATTATAACCTGTTGTTTAGTTTAACTATAACATGACTATAACCTTCCGGTACAAAAAGTCTTCGTTATATTTAGCTTCTAGTGTTTTAATAGGTTGATTTAATGCACATTAGGAAGAGGAAAGGTAATATAGAAAAGCGGCTTTACATAGTATCAGAATGTTTGAAGAGGATTCTGATGATTTCAGCAAAAGAGGCCAATAAAGATAAAAGGGGTTTAGAATGTCATTTCATACAAAATGACAGCGGAGAATAGAGTGCAAAGCATCTTAAATAAATATCGCTTCTTCTTCTTCATATAATGACAAGGAAATTGCAGATGCAGAATCCTTCTAAATAAATAAATTTAATCTAGTTACTGTTGAAAAATAAATAAATAACCACCATGAAAAGTCAGATTTTGCTAAGCTTAAAGAAGATGTATAAAAGTAGTTTATCAACGATTTATACGAAATATCTCTGTTTAGATGCGTAGAAATTGTTTCTTTTCGTAGTTGTATTCAGTGCGCATGCGTGTTTCATAATTCTTCCTCTTATCGCACAAATAGCATGTTTGTAAACATATTAAAATAACTGTTTTGTTCTGTATTTATTATTAAAATCTAACAATCGCAGATAAAGTACGGTAACCAACTCGTGCAAAAACTGCATTTTGCTCTCGTGTGGTTTTACTACCCTTACTGTCACTCGGGTGCAAACTCCACACTCGCATACGAAATGCAACTTTCCGCACTAAGTAGATCCGTAATGTACCATTATTACTTTACAAATAGTTAAATAATTTGACATTTAGTGACTATTTAATAGTAACTAATATAAAAATGTACTAATTATTTTGTTATTTATACTTTTTAGGTACGTTAGTATAATTAACAAACTCGGGGAATGTTATTCTCAGATTATTCAACCTCAAGAAAGAGAAATAATTAAAATAATGTTGGACTGTTGTGTAGGACGACTGATTGAAATCAAACACGAATTAGTTGAAGTCGATAAAACTGATTTTATGTAATTGAATTAATTTTACTTATTGGAACAAAATTTTATAAATATATTAAAATTTTACAAACAAACTGGTGACCACTTTCGACCAAGGTCGTCTGAGGGTCATAGCTTGGTAGTCAGTAGGTATTTAAAAAAAAAAAAATAGAAAAAACCTGTGGAGAGCAACCATGTCACACCTATTTTTGGGCCAATATGTGATCCTGAGTTTAAAATTAGAAGACCAAAATTAAAGTTTATTTTAGTATGTCAATTGATAGTTGACCACTTTGATTTGGACTAACATTTGAATAACTAGCCTATCATGTGACAAACTAACATTAACTTTATTTTTGGTCTACTAACTAATTTTTTACTCAGGATTATGATAATCACATTGTCCAATGGGCGTACATGCCCACACTCCACCGGTTTGATTTTTTTTTAAATGCCTATTACCAAGCTATGTCCCGCAGACGAACTTACCGATGAACCACATATATTCTTAAAAGGCACTAGCTTGATGTTAATCCGACATTTTTTTTGCACGGTACCTCCTGATAACATCTGTAATCAATTTTCTTTCAGATACATGGATAATATTTTGATTCAAATGAAAAAAACAATTATGGATTTAGAGGTGTCCGTTCCGGAATATTACCGAACCAATAGGATTGATCAGCTTTCACATATTGATTCAGTTATAGCTCAAGCACTGCAGGAAAAAGGTAAATGGGAAAACATGTTAAGAATTTAAATTAGTGGCAATTAACTAAAAGTAAAATATATGGAAAAGGTTTTTGAAACAGCTAAATCAAAATAAGTAAATATATTTTTCTTGGTAAAAGAAAGTTATTTTACATAAACAATATATTTTTACAAGAAAAAAGAAATGTCTGCCAAAATATGGACATAGTGAAACATATCTTATTTGGTATTCAGAATAGAATATGATTCCAACCCTTATTCTTATTGTATTCAATATTCTCGTGGTATCAAAAAACCATATCAAGGATAGACTGGACTTTACTACAAGAAAGATAGTGACCATACCTATATTCTAAATGAGGAGTTATAGGCTAAATTGTTGTCTAAACAAAAAAATCAAGAATTTGACTATTTATTTTCCCATATTAATATTGCTCATGGTTCCGACTATTATTAAATTTTTATGTTTTCTTTCCATCTTAGATTTTTATTTCTTTAGGCTGCAGCTAATTTTTGTGCTATTATTCTTTTTTATATTAGATATTATTTTAAATGACGAAGACGACCACCTTGTTTGATATATTAGATGAAGATCTGTGGTAAAAATCGCATCCTTAAACATTTACTACGTTCCTACCTTAAAAATTTGTTTAAGCATTCCAAAAAAATAACATGTTCTAAATAAAATCTTGTGTTAAGACGTTTTCCTTTCCTACTTACCTCTAGGGTCTTTAGGGATTGATCATTAAAAATCATATTTTTTTATACCTTATCTTTGAATAACCGTTGTTGGTTTTGTAAAAGAGTGATTATAGTTACTGTAAAATAAAAATACATAATTATATAATACATCACATGTAAAATTTAGACCAGGCCTGAAGATGACCAGGTAAACGGGAGATATAGCTAATTTAAAATAAAAATTTAAAAAATATTAATGTTTTTTAATGATCGTCTCTAAAGACCCTGGAGACAAGGGACACGATAAGGGAGTAACTAAAGAATAAGGGAGAACTGAAGAGAAACGACTAGTATTGATACGAAGTCAAATTTATTTCGCAGCTGCAGCTGAAGCACGACAGCTAGAATTGGAACAGGCTCCGCCTGTTGAGGAGGAAGTTCCTAAAGAAGGAGAGGGTGAAGCTGCACCTGAAGGACAAGAAACAGCTGAAGGAAACGAACAAATTACTCCTGTGTTTGATGATTCCTCTAAGTTTGCTCGGAGAAGCAGATCTATGTCAAGAAGAGCAACTGATCACCAAGTATCTACAAGACCGAAGTTCAAAGTTGTCGAACTTACTGAAGAAGAAAAGGTTTTATTATGATTCATATTATTCCGTAATGCAACGAATTTAAGACGCACTTTTTTTCCATGATTTTGGGGAATCATGAATGGGATTCCGTCTTAAATTCGATGGGGTCTTAAATTAATGATTCAGGGCATAGAATAAAAACATTAGTTTACCTCTCTCAGAGACTTAAGATGACAGTTACTTCCGAATAAATTTTGAAGGAAAGACCTTCTTAAAAGGTTGAAAGCCGACAAATTATCATGAAGTCATCACAGATGTTGCTTTTATTTTTACTAAAAATGTGACGGTGCGCTCACAGTGCTGTAGGGTTATAAGAGATATAAACGTTAAAGATAGAAAGAAAAAGAAATGGCACTAGCAGGTAGTTTTAGTGTTCGCAGAAAGCTCGTCATTCTTAATTTCGCTGTTTCAAATTATTCAATTATAAGAATACCCATTTTTATTTCCGTTTCTATTTAGATTTGATTTAAAAATTCGTCAGTTCTAGCGTTAATTCTACCATGGAAAGACGAATCTTTTTCAAGCAATTCCAAATTAACCTATATTTATTTTAATGATGAGAATTAAACTTGTAAATGGTATAATAAAATTAATAAAGGGCGTCTTAAATTAGAGTTCTTTTTAGTGGTCTTATATTACTTTGCTTTGTAAATTTCATCGCACACCTATTACCCCAATTTTGAACCACTTCCCTTCATTCAATCTTCCTACATTTTGCACATAGAAACAACTAAGGTGAATAATGCAGAAACCAAAAAAAAAAGTTGAAAATAAGACCAAAAAAATTATATTTTTATATTAATTATTTTTTATACAAATTCTCAAAATTGGAGTGATTCTTAAATTATTGCGTCTTATTTTCGTTGCAATACGGTAGGCATTATTAGTTTATTTTATCTTACCATCCAGATTGAAGCTACACGGGATGTTGCAAGGTAGAATGAACCACTATAGGTGGAGTTTTTCGGGTGGCTCATGTTTAACTTACACCCCTCTCGGAATCGAACTTTGGCTATTCTGGTTCCAAAAATAATTCTTACCACTTACCTTTAATTTCTGACACACTGATCATATTATTCTATCAAAAACAATTATTTTATGAGCAAAAAAATAAAAAAATAAAAAATAAATAAACAAATAAGCAAAGAGCTCCTACCCCATAATTGCTATGAAAATAAAACAAATTTCCTTTTAGGTTAGACTTTCATTAAATTTAATTATTCCACTCTCAATAATTAACAAATGTTACTTAAAACACATTAATTTATACCAAATGGAATTTCTCACTAACTAATGCAACATATAAATAGTTCTAATAGATAAGTTAACCCTCACAAATCTCAAGATAAGAAAATATTAGACAAGTAAATATATACTTAGTTAGCAAAATCTCAAAATAAATTCGAACTGTATTTTGTTTAGTAAAATTTTCTAGTTACAAATATAAAATTTGTATACTTTTGTTTACGAATTCATACATAAGTAAATTAACCTATTTTTAATATATATATTTTATCTATCTACATGTTTTTTTAGGCTGTCAAAGCTGCTATTTTCCTAATTCAAAAACATGAAAGAGCTCGAGTTGCAAGACTAATTGTCCAAATCGGTAACTATTCTATATTATGTTTAACCCCTTAACTATTATAACAAATGTTGCTTTTTACGAGAACATATAATCCTTGTATGATTACTGATAATACCAAAAGAAAATTTTGGTATGTATTAATTGTAAACATTTTGTAGATAAATTAAAAAGGCGAAACTTTTTTTTATCTTTCTGTATAATTTAGGGGGAAAAAATAAAGAGATCAAGAAAGATTTTTTTTAACATTTATTGACTATTGCAACTGCAGTTTGACTGTGATATGATATAACACAGTTTACTGAAGACCCTTTAACTGCAACGTTATCAGATGTCGAGGCAGGGCCAGGTTCAGCTGTACGAAAAATTGCTATAGTTTCTTAAAAAAAGGCTTTTCTATTTTTTGAGTCACCACAGCCTTATCCCGATTATGAAAGAATCCGAACTTAATAGTAACCGGTTAAGCTCATCCATATTGCAAGATTCCTTGGAAAACTTTCGTGTTTCGTGCAACATTTTATCTATAATGCGGGAATTCTTATCATGAGCCTTATTATGGCTGTTTCTTCGAACAGGGCAGCAAAGAACTATGCAAGAGCAATGCCTTTTCTATTACCTCTGGCCCATATGTAAGTATTTTGTGGAACGTAGGTATCATAGGATATGTAGAGGTTAATATAAAGCTCTGTAGTTTTCTTGGCATAAGCAAAAAACAATTTAAGGTCTATTGCATGTCTTCTTTATATAGTTTCCACACTATTTTTAAGTGTTATATAAAATTAACATTAATGCCAGTGTAATCTCTGCTGCCAATTCGTAGTCTGTGAAAAATATTTGCGGCTAGTATTGAGTATTGCTGTCATTGTGTTACCGAAACCAGGATTTGGTGCGTCCACGATCAAGCCCATTTTTTCATGGAACTCTTTTTGAATTTGTTGCTATTCTGCTTAACTGCGGCTTTCTCCGCTTCTGATCTTAGTTGTTATTTGTTAACTGATTTGTATAGGATACCTATATGTAAAATAGACTCGAAAAAGCGTATTCTGACCGTATAGAAAAGGACAAACTCTAGAGATTCCGGATTAGCCTCTTTCGTAGTTTTTAAATTAAATCCTTGGAGGTTAATCCGCAAATATACCATTAAGGAGGGCGCTTAGAATCCCAAGCTGTGAATTCACTGGGTAGCGACCTCGCAGCGGCCTCCTTCCGGGGATTGACTAACGAGCATTTATATTGAGATTATTTTAACTTTTCCATTCCATTTTTTATTTATTTTTACTTTTTAAGTGTTTAAATATTAAAAACAAATTGATTTTACACTTCAAAAATTAGACATGCAAACTGTTACCTTTACAATTATGTTCATGTATGTTTGCAGTTCGCACTAAAAACGTAGATTTAATATTATTTAAAAAAAAAAAAAAAAAGTATATAATATAGACCTACAAATTTTTTATTAAGAGGTACATACCATTTCAATTTTTACAACAGCATCTGATATCAGCCCACATTGAGGTAACCCGAAAATACTATTCAGTAATGACAAATTTCTCAGTCCTGGTGTTTATGGGGGGAGGGCACAAAAGGTTTTGCCCAGGGTGCAGCTTACCCTAAATCGGGGCCTGTTTATCACTAATTAAAATATGACCACTGATGAATTCAAGTTAGAAAAAAAGTAATGATCTTAAAATAAGTCGAAAACCAAATGTTAACTCAATTTAAAAACTAATTGTAATCACAAAGTTTTAATTTAATTTCTGCTAGGGCTAATTTATTACCGCGTTTGTTATAGCTCGAGAAAAGATTCGACTCATGGAAGATATTGCGTGGCTGAGGCACAAACCTATACCAGAAGACGTAAAACTAAAAGTGTCTTTGGTAATTCAGAGGTACTGGGCAAGGTATATAAAAAGACGCCATCAATCATTCAGATCAGTGCAACGAAATTTAATTATGGGTAAGATTTTATAAGAATTAAAGTTGATAAGTTTCTAAAGGAATAAAAATGTTTCCATTATAACTTAACGGACAAATTTAAAGTATTGCCAACAAATGAAGTTTATATCATTTTGCTTTGGTGTTTATACTTCTTCTGGATTTTTTTCAACATAATTTTATATAAAAAGTTCTCTTTAATTTTCAGGGCTTTTGGAACCCAGTTGGAAAGCAGGAAATGAAATAAGAATGACAGTGGAGGAATTAGGAGCTAACAGACGAATTGCTCAGAGGGAAGCAGTGGCAGCAATGGAAGATGCTGCCGTAGTAGCAAGGCTTAGAATGGAAAAGAATTCTGATCGGATTTGTGACAGTATAGCAGATGAACTCAGGTATGTCAGGGACTTTGCTTAATTGAAGTTGTTTGAATCATGACAATAAGCAATAGCACCTTTCAATTTACTTAATACTTTTACTGCTGGAGTAACCAAACTTATTTCTGTAAACTTTGACGGCATTTAGTGGTTTATTAATGTTAACTTACTAAATTCACACCTGGGAAGTTGTTGCATATTAAATTACAGTTTTACGTCAGCTTAAAAAATGTATTATTTTCTTACTTTTATTTAATAGAATAATAAATAGTCTTACCTTATCTAATAAAAATCATAAAAGTCAATGAGAGTGTATTTGGTATTTGTGTGTGTTGTATTTTTTTTTTTTTTTTTTTTTTTTTTTTTTTTTTTTTTTTTTTTTTTTTTTAGATATTTGGACCAAATTTGGCACACATGTTTGACATCTCCCTGGTAAAAATTCTGTTATAGTTTCATCCCCTAATACTCACTCATTTTCAAGATGGTGGTAATTTATGTGCTACTTTTAAGGCTATAATCCCCCTATCAATCACTAAATCTCGAAAACCGTTAAACCTGGAATCACGAAATTTGCTGCAGAGTTCACTTCTATGACGAAGACCTCCGCTATGGAAGAATATTGTTTATTCACCATATTGATTCAAAATGGCATACCTTTTCTTTAGATTTTTATGGTTGCTATTATCTCCCAAACTATGCGTACTAGGGAAATAACACAAACTGTCTCTCCACGTGAGCAGCAAATAAATCCGGCAAGTCGAGCCTTTACGAGCGTTGCAGATCAGGCACCGATGATGGCCTTTTAAAGGCTGAAAGCTGCTTTGCAAATAAAGATTTTACTTCACGTGGAGAGACAGTTTGTGTTATTTCCTTAAGATGACCTCCATAGACGCTCCCATATCCAACGTATATCCGGCAAGTCGAGCCTTTACGAGCGTTGCAGATCAGGCACCGATGATGGCCTTTTAAAGGCTGAAAGCTGCTTTGCAAATAAAGATTTTACTTCACGTGGAGAGACAGTTTGTGTTATTTCCTTAAGATGACCTCCATAGACGCTCCCATATCCAACGTATGCGTACTAGAACCTAGAACATTGAAATTTCTAAATAAGTTACTAATTATGAGACATGATATGAAATTAAGCGGGATTTTACAATTAGGCTTTAAAATTAAAAATGGCGGTTAGAAGCCAACTATCTATAATAAGATCTTGTAAATCGTAAACGCTAGAATAGCCTAACGAGAGAGTACTAACCAATAAAGAGAGAACTATATTCTCTTTATTGGTTTAGACGTCCGCTAAGCTAAGTTTATTTGGATCCACCAGTTTAATTCATATGTGATATCTTGAGAACCATTTGGTCTAGGACCTTGAAATTTGGAAATATTTTGCTTCTTAAGACAAATATTTCCTAGTAAGAAAAGGCGATTAAGCCCAGACCAAACCATTCTTACTAGGAAGTTAGCACCTTAGAAAAGGAAAAGAAAACTCAGAACATATACAAGACTTTTTCGATCTTCACTTCTATGGGATAAAATAGGGAGGGCGAAGGCAAAGACGTGAAAAGGGAGGTGGTTAGACCTGCTTAAATACCTCTTGTAAAGTTTAGATGATACTTTTATTGGAAGTCCATTCCAAAAGAATAAAAATATAACAATTGGAAAGAGATGCTACAACAACTATGATACCAGTGGTGGACCAACTGGGGAGCTTAAGGGACTGAAGCTACACAGAAATCCGTTTCATACATCACGGAATTTTTTGGTCTTGTGTCTGTCTGCCGATCAACATTTTTTCGATCCACCATATCCTATAAAACTAATCGTCCCATTTTAATGAAATTTGGACGGAAGATTATAATTTTTCCCACAATAAAACCAATATTAATTTTAATTTTCTTCACCTATTGCTTTTCTCTTCTGCTTGCGCACAAACTTTTCTTTTTATTATCACCTATATCTTAAAAAGTACACAACCGAATTGAAGGATTTGTCAAATGTAGGCCACAGATACTGTCAGATGTCTGCACACATTTAATATTGATCAGAAATAAATATGATTATCCGGGGAATCGAATCATGTTCACATAACCATACTTTCAATACCTATGAGAGATGTAATCATCAGTCATCCAATAATAAAAGGACGCACGGAAGCTACGAACTACACTAATTGACAAACTATTTGTGATATTCGTATCATAACTACTTGATCATATATATATATTACTTTCTTAATTTGCAGATATTTCATTTTTACATGGTACAAAGCTATGGAAGCAGCTAATCTTCCAATGCTGCCTGAATGGCCTGAGCCAACTCCAATTATACCTGGTCCTTTTGTGCATGGAGTTCCCAAAGGTGAAACTTTAAGAGCAATAATATTAATTTATTTGTTTTTTAAGGTTGGTTGACATTCTTTCGTAAACTTTTAGAAAATATTCTTACATAAAAAAAAAATTTAATTTTGCCAGAAATATATTTGTTTAGCTCACCTCATGATAACTAAGGATGAGTATAAATATATATATTTGAAGGAAGTTTATAACATTCAAATGAATACATACCTACAGTCTATAAGATTAGAGTTGGCACAATCGAAGGCGGGAAACAACAAACGTGGAGGTAGTTTTGGGGTTATAAGAAGGGAAAATCAGTGTTGCCATGTTATATTTTTTTTGTGGGACAGAGGTAGAGTAGAGCAGGGGTTCCCAAACTTTTTTGGTGGCGTACCACTTAATATGTCTTGAATTTTTCATGTACCACTGATGTTTATACAGGAATATCCAGGACTCTTTTTTTTACAGAAGAAAGGGGCCCTTCCCCTGGACAAATTTTGAGTTTTAAAGGTTAAAAAACGTAGGGTATCACATTTTTAGGGTTTTGTAGATACTTCTCAAAACCCTTATGCGGAGGGTGATGTGTCCGTCCGTCCGTCGCTCTTTGGTTCATAGGACCCGAACCGTTCAAGCGAAAGTGCTGAAATTTGGAACCCTGGTGCAACTTTTTGACCCAACCAGAGGAAAAATACACAGAAGTCCATNATATTTACAAACATTGAGTCAATTGAGATAGGCAACAGTGGCGGTAGCCACAAATATATATTTTTTTTAAACCAAGTACATATTTAATTTATTTATGATCATACGCAGTGATAAATACAAGTCTTAATTATTACACTAATTTTTATTTTTTTACCATCAATATTTCATAATCCCGATTTAGTGAACTACTTGATATATCGTATTTTTTCTTCGACCCCTTGAAGATACGATATATCGGGATTCTACTGTATTACAATTAGAGTTTACTCTGACTCTGACCTACTCTGAGTGTGGGAAACTCTATAGGGAGAGCTAATGAGAAATATAACCTTGTAAATAACAGGGTAAATACTAATTGTAATATTAGCATAAGCACTATTTCTCTACTACTGTTCCTCCAACTCTACCCTCCCACTCTATTTAAACCATTTTCTTTTCCTTTTGGGCCCTCGACATAAGTTTTTGGAACGAAATTCCTTATGGCACGTTCTGGAGCCTGGCAGTGAATCCGAAAAAAACGACCAAAATCACAGTTACCCAACCAAGCGTCACGAAATCTACCGATGACGATAACTTAAGTAAATGATGACCGAGTTAGTTAAAATTTGGTGCATATATTCATTTTATTAATGCGTAGGCTGAGTTCGTTAGACACTGTTATCCGCCCAAGCGTCTCATGTCGGTCTCCGACATGGTATAGGCTCACCTCTCGCTCAATCAATTTCTCTTTTTTCTATGTAACTCTCGTATTTCTAAATTGGCACTGATGATGGCCTTTTGAAGGCTGAAAGCTGCTTTGTGATATAAACCAGTCTAAATTTACGTGGAGAGACAATTTTTTGTTATTCCTATTTAACGATATAATTGATTATTTTGCACATATTAAAGCACGTAAAAAAATGTCTTAAACTTTAAAGGCCGTTTATTTTTATAAAATTTTAATTGTTTACTTCTCATATAAAGAAAAAGTATTGTGATAGCGCAAAAAAATCCGATTTTGAGATTTTGATGTTTTAAATCCATCTATAGAGTAACTATAGAATGTGTAGAGTATATGTTACTCACTCCCCATAATTTTCTTTCTAATGCTTGAAGACTCACTCCATGTCACATTGATAAGGCCTGAAGATGCCCAGGTGTGGGCGAAAATTTGCCAATAAATAAAAAAATGTTATAAAAAAAAAATCCTAGAAGAGGTAGAATCAAGCATACATTTATTAAAAAGTAACAAAGCTCCNAAAATAAAAAATTAGCAAGGTTTTTTTTATAACTTTCATCCCTAAAGACTAAAGAAACTATAGAAAAATTAAATCCATCGTTTTGAGGTCACCTGAGACTAAAAATGTGGAGAAATCGAAAAATTAATAATAATAGCTCCAGATTTGGTGACGCTGCCCCTCAAAAATTCTGAAAAAATCATAAAATAAAATTATTTAATAATTTTAGCAGTCTATTTTTTTTAGTATTTCCTTAAGTTTACCTATAGTCCAGTCGACAGGTGTTAAAAATGAGGGTCTACCTTGCAAAAGGTCATAAAAACTTTTTTCTTTTTTGTATTGTATGTACCTAGATATCAGTTAAAAACCCATGTTTTTGACCTCCTAGACCCTGTGCTAGCCCAGGGGGGGGGGCAAAATGTGCGAAATGTTAGTGTATTTTTTAGTTTTTTCTTTATAACTTTTATAAAGAATATAGAGCTTCAAAGATGCAATATTATTTTTTAATAACAGCAAAACCCACGTTGCGGAGGTTAGTGGTGGTCATTTGTACTTCCATAGGTAGGATATACCCAAAAAATCTGACTGTGCCCACAGTACAGTCAGATAGACCCCTTCGTCCTCAGAAGAGATGTTATTTTTGATATTTTCAAAATAATATTGTATCTTTGAAGCTCTATATTTCGGAAAGTATAGGGTTTAGGAAAAAATGTGAATATAAAAATTGTTCCAAATTTAGTGCTCTACAAGAAAGGATACACAAAAACACCCGAAAATTTAGTTTATTGTTGTTTAGTGGTGGTTAGTATTGGTTACTAGTGAAAGTAGTTGTGGTTAGTGGTGGTTATTTGTACTTCCATAGGTAGTATATACCCAAAACATCTAACTGGGATTATCCCAGTGGGATAGTTGGGATAGCAAAAATAGACCCCTGTCGTCTTCAGAAAAAATGTAATTTTTTATATTTTTTTTAAAAAAAATGTATCTTTGAAGCTCTATATTTCGGAAGTGTTTAGGAAAAAATATGAAAAATAAAAATTGTTGCAAATTTAGTGCTCTACAAGATAGATACCAACACTTTTTTTCCAGGTCTTATAGGTAAAAAGTTATAAAGAAAAAACTAAAAAAAATACACTAAAATTTCGCACATTTTGGCCCCCCTCTGGGGTTTTAACTAATGTCTAGGTATATACAATATAAAAAAGAAAAAAGTTTTTATGACCTTTTGCAAGGTAAAATGTACTTGTCGACTGGACTACTAGGCCACCTATTTGATTCTTACTGTTACAACTCACTTTTACTCGACAATAATACCTATTTACAATATTAAGTAAGGGAAGGGGCGCATTTTTTATCTTGCGGGCGGGCGCTATCAGAGCTAGCTACGCCACTGATTGAAGTAATATGCCGACGGAGTCTGAAAGGACAGATCTTCTTCGTCTCTACGACCATCTGCTTTAACTATAAATTCATCATTACCTTTTTCCTCAATGTACAATACATTATTTATTGAATGACGCTCGCTTCAGCTTCAAAGATAATAAAAAAGCTTTCCATTTAATTTTGCCTTAACTCCGCTAGTAGAAATAGTTAGTTACTTTTAATTTCGTGTATTTTCTAACTCCACCATGTATATAAGTAGTTAGTATCGTATACTAATTTTGGAACTGAGATTTTATAATTTATATTTAATGAAAAGCGTAAGGAACTTCGTTCCTACCGGGTGACCCGTGACAACACACGTATTTTTATTTATTTTTTTTTTTTAGAACAACTAAGATGAAGAATACAGAAACCAAAAAAAAAAAGTTTGGTCTTATATTTTTTTGCTTTGTAAGTTTCATCGCACATTTCCGTTACCCCAATTTTGAACCACTTCCCGTAATTCAATCTTCTCCAAATTTTGCACATAGAAAAAACTAAGGTAAAGAATACAGAAACAAAAAAATAAATAAAAAATAAAAATAATAATAATTGAAAATAAGATCAGTTTTCAAAAATGGTATTTTTATATAAATTATTTTATTTATTTTTATTTATTTTTTTTTTTTTTTCTTTATTATTGACCTTTACCTATTTTTTATGAGGTAATTAGGTGCTCCCGAAGGTATGGCTGAGAAGATGATAAAAAGTGTAGTAAATACACTAGCAGGTCGAGAGCCAGAACCTATTGGCGGTTCTGCTCTTATAACAGCTGGGCATTGGATACCTGTAGATGTATACGCTCTCCTCATGGAACAAATAGAAAAATCTAAAAAGGCTCCTAAAACGGAAAAGAAGAAATTGTCTAAAAAGGAACTCAAAGAAAAACTTAAGAAGGTTAACAACATAATAATGCGATTGATAGTAATTTGTTATGATTAGAATTTGGCAATAAAATAAGCTCATTGTTGTAGGAAAAAGCGGCTGAAGCTAAAAGACTGGCTGATCTAAAAAAAGAAGGTTTTGTTCCTACTCCGTCAAAATTTGCTGTATATTTGGATACGTCCCTTAAAGACTTTTCTGTCAATTGGGGGACAAGGGAAGTAACACGAAAGCATGATCAGATCTTAGTAGATGCAGATGTAGCTATGTTACTTCATTTCGAGCTCAGGCAAAAAGTTGATGAAGACATGAGGCTAGAGCTTGAAAGACTTCAAAATGCCATTAATGCAGATCGTAAGTTCATTTACTTTCATCTTTTCTGTTTGGAAATATTTTTTTTTTTTGTTGTTGTTTACTTTTAAGTAATTATAATTTATAGCAAAACCTACATGATAACATTTTTATAAAGTACTAGCTGAAGTACCCGGTGCAGCCCGGGTTCCTATCGGTCGGAACATAGTTTTACCAACTTAGAAACCTTCCCGGGCATGCATCCAACCATTCCCCCAATTTTCATTGCAATCGGATGCCCGGTTTAGGCAGGCATAAGAGACAGGCAGATAGACAGACAAACATTCATTTTTATAAATATAGATGTATTTACAAATATGAGTAAACAAATTTTTTTCACTGAATTCGGGAGATGGCCCCTGAAATAAAAATCATTGGTATTATCACCCCCAAAATATCTCAAAGCTGGTCATGATTAAAAGGAACTACAATATCATTTCTACTTTTACTAATAAGTCTATTTTCATTTTACCTTTTTACACAATTTATTTTAATTTTCATACATTTAAGCTTATATTTGACTTTTGTTATTCAGGTGGTTTACCTCCAGTTGTAAAGAAGGAACCGAAACAGAAAAAGAAAGGTAGAAGAAAGAAAAAAGATCCAACTGGAAACATGACAGAAGATGAACTCATAGCAGATCTTGCAACACATGGACTAATTGCTCCTTATAAGAGATGGTACTTCATAGACCTGCCTGGAGCACTCTCCTTGGCCAATTATGAAGCTAGAACAGTTTTCTTTGAGGATCCACCACCACAATGGGGAGATTTCAAACAGGTTTATGTTTATTAATTCATACCTAAATTAGAACAAAGAAAAAGTCCAGTCATGCACCATGACTTAATGAGCGAATATTCAAAGAAATATGCGTATTATTGGCTTATGATAATATAGGAAAAGTTTGGTTTAGAATTTGGGTGGGCGAAAAAAAAATGTTTGGTACACAGGGGTACGGGGTACAAAAGTCAAAATAGTATTTACCCTTCAAGATGCAATGTCGTTGGAAAGCTCTTTAAGAGTACAGAAATTGTTGTTATGTACACTTTCATCATATTTTCAAATAAGAGGGGGTAAAATGGAAAAAAAACCCACGTTTTTATGCTATTTTTTACCCTAAATTGTCAAAATTTGACCCCTAAATGAACTCCGAAAATTCTGGCTAACGAACTCATCCTTTCTTTTGATATTATTGTCTTGAAAATTTTTAAGCACATCCTATATGGGGAGATATCGTCTGGAGTGACGCATATATACATACATGTAATATACATATACATGTATACATACATACATAAAAAAAAGTGTTAAATTTTAGGAATCGATTCAGAATGGTCTAAAACGGATTTCTATGGAAAAAAAATTTCAAAAAATTGCATTAGAAAAATTTTTTAAGCCATTGCAATTGCTTAATTTTCTTCGAAAATTCGCTAAAATGCATATAAGAGGTTTTATCTCCATTCATTTTGTTAGTACACTAGTTAAGATTAGTGACACCTTTAAAAGTAACACACTTTCATTGAAAATAGTTTCAAATTAAAGTTTAACATATAGTAAAAGAATTTAATAAATAAAATTTGAGAATAAGTAAAAATTTAGTTGTTTCTTTCTTGCTCAAATTATGTAGAATTTATTTGTATTAAATAAAACAATATATTTGTGTTAAATAAAAAAATATGACTATTATAATAAATTGTGAGTTTTTGTAACCCTTCACATTCTACTCTACACAGTTGTCTGCTAAGGCAAACAGCTATAAAAATTGAAGGGTGCAACCCTGTATACGCAAATCGCGCCTGGTGTGAATGGGGGGGGGGGGG
>KZ651301.1:319123-333015 GCA_001010745.2 Gerris buenoi | reverse complement strand
ACTTATAACAGTAAAGATCTCTCCCTACTACTCTCAAAATTAATATTATATTACTCTTATAATTTTCTAGATTATCTTAAAGTAAATGGTATTAACTAATAAATAATTAAATTGTTTTAGACAAAAGCGTTTGACAAAGTATTATGCTTCCCTGACTGTGATTATCAAAGCCTGAACAGATTCTGGTCGGAAAGATTGTTTAAATATCATAATTTAAACAGGTATTTCAATATACCAGCACTCACAAATATGACTCTAGGTGAATATAACATAAATGTTATCATAATAAAATTTCCAAATTTACGCTTAAAATATATTATTTTAATTTTTACTGTTAAATATAAGGTTTAGGAGGGGGTGGAGGGTAAATAGAAAGTAATCACAATGTTACATCCAATTTTGTATCTTTAAAATCAACAAGATTCAGACAGAAAAGTTCCTATTATACATTTTTAATTTAACTATATTTTTTAGTAAGAAGTTTTCCTGGTAGATCAAATCTGTAACTTCCACAGGTACCTATAGTAAACCTGGAGCATTACCAGCACTAGTTTATACATAGTTATTTAGTCGTATTAAAAATTGGTTTTGAAGTCCACCAAACATTAATTGATTGATTGATGCTTTGTATATTCATGTCAATTCAAATGAGAAAATCAAACTATTGACATTTGACATTTATTCTTCGTTTAAAATAGAAGTAGAATAATGACCAGGTGATCATCTTCAAGCATTTCATATTTTTCTTGTTCCTTCACTTACTCATAGTTTTGTTGCTCAAAATCAAGATGATTTATAAAATAAATAATAGCAACAGTAGAGTCTGTCCCAAACAATAGTTAGTGCGTTGACAGCTTGGGAAATCGAGTGAAACACAGATTGGCCAACCTCTCTGAGGAAAAAAACAAAGCCACTAGGTCTGTGGTTAGGGGGCCTATCCCCTCCACTAGAAACATTTATCTTTGCCTAGTTGGCCCAATCTTTTGTCCGGGAAAATCTCGAGCTCTCATTGGCTCCCCACCCTATTTGCTAGTTTTTTCCGCACTGTCAACACACTAACTCTCGTTAGGGACAGACTGTAGATTAAAGAAAATCAAATTCCCATACCCTTCTCCTATTTAAATATTATCACTGAGGGCTATTAATTGAGTCTGCTTGTAATTATAGTAGTTTGTTTTTTCCATGGGCTCAAGATCACACTGCAGCTGAAATTGAGGGGCTAAGGGAAGAGAGAACGAAACATATTTCCATATATTCCTTATATTATGTAGATGTCTAAACTCTTACATTATGTGCTCTTTGGAAAAAAATTATGCATATTATATAATATTATAACTAAAAATAACATAACATAACAAATGTCTTTACAGGGTATGGTTTGAATGAACTTGAAGACAAATTGAATAACTTGATGACAGCCAAAAGAATTTTAAGCTTAAAAAACCAACCACTGCGTGAAAGTGAACTTTGTTTAGACTTACCTTCGTTAGATGTTAAAAAACCCCAAGTTAGCTCTTGGGAATGGAGTCAGAAAAGTGTAAAAATGTACGTGCAACGTAAGAAACAACTTCAATTAGAAGCTGAAAAACGAGCAAAGATGGACAAAAGTAGTAAGAAACCTCAAGATAAGAAAAAGAAGAAAAAGGAAATTAAAGATAAACAAATAATTGACAATGATTTACTAAGTAGAGCATCTGATAGGCCTGTTACAAGTTGCGGTCCTTGGGCACCAGAGAGGGAGAAAGATGCTTTAATAGAGTACTATAACCTCACAGGCAACTTAGAAGTACCAACTAAAACAAACTTGTATAGGATCCAATTTCTATTTCCAATTCTCTATTCTCTATTTCCAAATTTACGCTTAAAATATATTATATTTAATATTATTTTAATTTTTACTGTTAAATATAAGGTTTAGGAGGGGGTGGAGGGTAAATAGAAAGTAATCACAATGTTACATCCAATTTTGTATCTTTAAAATCAACAAGATTCAGACAGAAAAGTTCCTATTATACATTTTTAATTTAACTATATTTTTTAGTAAGAAGTTTTCCTGGTAGATCAAATCTGTAACTTCCACAGGTACCTATAGTAAACCTGGAGCATTACCAGCACTAGTTTATACATAGTTATTTAGTCGTATTAAAAATTGGTTTTGAAGTCCACCAAACATTAATTGATTGATTGATGCTTTGTATATTCATGTCAATTCAAATGAGAAAATCAAACTATTGACATTTGACATTTATTCTTCGTTTAAAATAGAAGTAGAATAATGACCAGGTGATCATCTTCAAGCATTTCATATTTTTCTTGTTCCTTCACTTACTCATAGTTTTGTTGCTCAAAATCAAGATGATTTATAAAATAAATAATAGCAACAGTAGAGTCTGTCCCAAACAATAGTTAGTGCGTTGACAGCTTGGGAAATCGAGTGAAACACAGATTGGCCAACCTCTCTGAGGAAAAAAACAAAGCCACTAGGTCTGTGGTTAGGGGGCCTATCCCCTCCACTAGAAACATTTATCTTTGCCTAGTTGGCCCAATCTTTTGTCCGGGAAAATCTCGAGCTCTCATTGGCTCCCCACCCTATTTGCTAGTTTTTTCCGCACTGTCAACACACTAACTCTCGTTAGGGACAGACTGTAGATTAAAGAAAATCAAATTCCCATACCCTTCTCCTATTTAAATATTATCACTGAGGGCTATTAATTGAGTCTGCTTGTAATTATAGTAGTTTGTTTTTTCCATGGGCTCAAGATCATACTGTAGCTGAAATTGAGGGGCTAAGGGGAGAGAGAACGAAACATATCTCCATATATTCCTTATATTATGTAGATGTCTAAACTCTTACATTATGTGCTCTTTGGAAAAAAATTATGCATATTATATAATATTATAACTAAAAATAACATAACATAACAAATGTCTTTACAGGGTATGGTTTGAATGAACTTGAAGACAAATTGAATAACTTGATGACAGCCAAAAGAATTTTAAGCTTAAAAAACCAACCACTGCGTGAAAGTGAACTTTGTTTAGACTTACCTTCGTTAGATGTTAAAAAACCCCAAGTTAGCTCTTGGGAATGGAGTCAGAAAAGTGTAAAAATGTACGTGCAACGTAAGAAACAACTTCAATTAGAAGCTGAAAAACGAGCAAAGATGGACAAAAGTAGTAAGAAACCTCAAGATAAGAAAAAGAAGAAAAAGGAAATTAAAGATAAACAAATAATTGACAATGATTTACTAAGTAGAGCGTCTGATAGGCCTGTTACAAGTTGCGGTCCTTGGGCACCAGAGAGGGAGAAAGATGCTTTAATAGAGTACTACAATCTCACAGGCAACTTAGAAGTACCAACTAAAACAAACTTGTATAGGAATGAAAAATCATTAGAACAATTTCCAATAAGCAAAGCCAATATATAATATATATTTTCTAGGATAGATCTAATAATTGTAATAGCCAAATAAATATATTTTACAATTAGTGAACATCTGATTTTTTTTTTTTTTTTTTTTTTTGATAAAGCTGAAATTAAAATGAGAAAATTTTCTAGGACATATTTACTCTTCATAGCATCAATAATAAAAATTAATGAGAACTGTGGATCAAATAAATACGAGGTATTGCGGGTGTTTCCTTCATTTTGATATTGATTTGTTGCAATTTGTTGCAGCAAGAGAAAGTAGCATACTGGTTAGGTATTGTTTAAAATTCAGCACTGTCTTTTACCCTCCTATTCAATAAGAAAATAGAGGTGGTTAGAGGTGCCTTATCAAGTTATGGTAAAAATAAGTTCTCCCTTCCTCCCAATATTAATAATTTATAAACTGCATTTGATAATAAAGACATTTAATAAATTATAACATTTTATTTAATATAGAAAACGATTTCAAATAAAAAATGAATGATATAATTAAAAAATAATAAAGGACTTCTTACGTTGTTCAGATTTGCTGTTTCAAATAATACATTTTGTTATCAAAATCTGAATCATTTACAGATTTCAGTTTATTATTTATTATACAAAAATCATTTGTTCAGATTTGCTGTTTAAAATAATACATTTTGTTATCAAAATCTGAATCATTTACAGATTTCAGTTTATTATTTATTATACAAAAATCATTTGTTACTCTTATAGGACTAGAAACGAACAGCAATTATACATATATTGTTTTGCATACTTAAATATTATTCATTCAGTGATTGAACAGCTGAAATATAATCATTATAATAATAAAAAGAGATTGCATAGCATTAACACACAAATATAAACTGGCATTACCAAATAATTAATTTTCCAATAAACAAATTAAGCTATGAAGAGTTTTAAGGTTGATTGCAAAGGGTCATCCTGATCTATACATTGAATCTAATCAGTGAACTTTGTGCATAAATAAATTCAATATTTTTTTATTTGTTATATTAATGTATTTAATCGTCTTCCCTTATTTTTTTTCTGTTATTGAATTATCAAGACTGCTCTGAATGCAAGTCCACCAACATTCTCTAACTAACTAAACCTGTGGTGGCACAACAGCCCACAGAGGGCCTAACGACTTAAGGGGATAATGGATGGGGAAAGTGAACTTTGTTTAGACTTACCTTCGTTAGATGTTAAAAAACCCCAAGTTAGCTCTTGGGAATGGAGTCAGAAAAGTGTAAAAATGTACGTGCAACGTAAGAAACAACTTCAATTAGAAGCTGAAAAACGAGCAAAGATGGACAAAAGTAGTAAGAAACCTCAAGATAAGAAAAAGAAGAAAAAGGAGATTAAAGATAAACAAATAATTGACAATGATTTACTAAGTAGAGCGTCTGATAGGCCTGTTACAAGTTGCGGTCCTTGGGCACCAGAGAGGGAGAAAGATGCTTTAATAGAGTACTACAACCTCACAGGCAACTTAGAAGTACCAACTAAAACAAACTTGTATAGGAATGAAAAATCATTAGAACAATTTCCAATAAGCAAAGCCAATATATAATATATATATATATTTTCTAGGATAGATCTAATAATTGTAATAGCCAAATAAATATATTTTACAATTAGTGAACATCTGATTTTTTTTTTTTTTTTTTTTTTTGATAAAGCTGAAATTAAAATGAGAAAATTTTCTAGGACATATTTACTCTTCATAGCATCAATAATAAAAATTAATGAGAACTGTGGATCAAATAAATACGAGGTATTGCGGGTGTTTCCTTCATTTTGATATTGATTTGTTGCAATTTGTTGCAGCAAGAGAAAGTAGCATACTGGTTAGGTATTGTTTAAAATTCAGCACTGTCTTTTACCCTCCTATTCAATAAGAAAATAGAGGTGGTTAGAGGTGCCTTATCAAGTTATGGTAAAAATAAGTTCTCCCTTCCTCCCAATATTAATAATTTATAAACTGCATTTGATAATAAAGACATTTAATAAATTATAACATTTTATTTAATATAGAAAACGATTTCAAATAAAAAATGAATGATATAATTAAAAAATAATAAAGGACTTCTTACGTTGTTCAGATTTGCTGTTTAAAATAATACATTTTGTTATCAAAATCTGAATCATTTACAGATTTCAGTTTATTATTTATTATACAAAAATCATTTGTTACTCTTATAGGACTAGAAACGAACAGCAATTATACATATATTGTTTTGCATACTTAAATATTATTCATTCAGTGATTGAACAGCTGAAATATAATCATTATAATAATAAAAAGAGATTGCATAGCATTAACACTTACAAATATAAACTGGCATTACCAAATAATTAATTTTCCAATAAACAAATTAAGCTATGAAGAGTTTTAAGGTTGATTGCAAAGGGTCATCCTGACCTATACATTGAATCTAATCAGTGAACTTTGTGCATAAATAAATTCAATATTTTTTTATTTGTTATATTAATGTATTTAATCGTCTTCCCTTATTTTTTTTCTGTTATTGAATTATCGAGACTGCTCTGAATGCAAGTCCAACAACATTCTCTAACTAACTAAACCTGTGGTGGCACAACAGCCCACAGAGGGCCTAACGACTTAAGGGGATAATGGATGGGGGGGTTAATGTGTCACTTCATCAGCAGAATAACCCTTACTATTGACATTATCTAACCAGTTAGTCACCACTTCTCACAAGCAGCCACTAATGAATATGGCAATGTTAGGTGAACACCAAGTAAGGGGTCGGAATTGAACCAAGATTTGTGGTCACCATCCAAGTTTTGACCACGACCGATGCTGTTTTTTATTGATAAGGAGAGCCAGCTACATTCCTATTCAAGCTACTAAGGTGACTTACATTCTTCAACTGGTGGATATAATTTTATGAACTATAATAAAGCAAAGAAAATAATCATTATAGATGTTCAGGAGGACACTATTCAACATGATTTGATGTCAAACAGTTTGTACTAACTTCAGAAACAACTTTCAACTTCTTTATATTAGGCCAATCTAATTAAAATTTTACTGACAATTATTGTAAAATATTAACTTCAAACCTTCTCATACCGTAAAACATTTTCAAACCTTCACAACAGAAATAGATTATTAAATAATTATAGCATTCAATAAATGAAATATGGGTAACTGAGAGTGAACTCTAATAACCTGGAGCAAGGAACAATTATATAGACATATTGGATTAATTTCAACTTACAAGTTGCAATGAATAAGTGGGATCTTTTTATCATATTTTTTAATTTTTATTTTATAGTCTTTTCATTAAAATGGTCCATTCTACTTTTCCTTTAATTCATTTAGTTTTAAAAATTAGTAACATGAGTCTCAGAAACTTATACTTATTGGGTGTTAAAATATTGATGCGAGTAACTTTTTGAAGTGAACTATACTGTACCTTGAGGGATCTTTTAATTCCACAAAGTTTTCACTGTTTTAATCATGTTTTAATGATGTTCATTGATACCTGGTGTTCTGACAGAAACAGGGGTACATTTTTTATTTCAAATTATATTAAAAATGATAACAGAGAATTGTCATAAGACATAATCAACTCAAATATTTTGTCTTAACAGTGTACTTATTCGCTCCCTAAACAGGCCCCGATTTAGGGTAAGGTGCGCCCTGGGCAAAACCTTTTTAGCCGCTCCCACCCCCTGGTAAATCGGGGCCTGTCCCTAAATGAATGTTAAATCCGCTATTAATAAATAACGCTAATGCGTTGTAATATTTAATAAAATATTATGGAAATATTCTAAAACCAAATAAATAAAATTACTCTGAAAATAGTGGTAACTTAATTATCGATAAGGAAATAGCTGGTATAAACAAAGGGAGAAGGAATGTATTATGTCCAGAAGAACAGTGTATTACTCTAATGATACTTCGTTGCAATAAAATATTGTGATAAAATCATTTATCACAATTATTATCCAGCAGCATAATTTCATCTTTACATTTAAACTCAGTCTTTTATTGTCTTTATTAAATGTCAAAGTGGTTCTATAATATCCACTGGATATTCTTCCCTAAGATACCAACTACAAAATATTGACAAGGTAAAATATAGCTCAATATGTATACTCTTATAAAGGGTAAGGGCTTAAAAACAATTGCTTTATTTTAAGGATCCTTAGTACTAAACTTTTTCACCTCTAACCATCTCTAGCTCGTGTTTACTAGCCCCTTTACTACTGCTAGAGACTTCCAGCCACTTCACACATCATACCTCTGTAAAATGTAACACCGAAGCGAGTATGATGTGATCATTAGTGAGCCATAAATCATAACATCATGTTGCAGGATCGAACCCACAACATCGTCCCACCCTTGATGCATTGATGGCCAAGCAGATGTGGTAAGTAATTAAATCCACACAGCCATGCTGGCTCCCTCAAAGTAACACCTAACTCAAAAACTATTAGAAAAATTAAAACTAATCTGATAATACCAGCTTTTACATAATTCAATCAAGTGATTAATTCAATATATACCCAGTTAAAGGAAATTGCATGAAAATTGTCTAAATATATAATAAACAAATAAAATAAATAAATAACCTTAACAAATTAGAAGATGAGAATAACATCAACTGTTATCACCGGAATCTGAGCAAGGAGGAATGTAGGCAGGAGAGAGAGCTTTACCTCTATGATTAAAAGTGTAAAATGACGGTATGTTTCTTTGAGTTTCCCAAGACTTCTTTTCCAGTTCCACAGTAGCTCGTATTTCCTTGAAATCACCAGCGATGTACATTACACCATACATTGTAACAAATAAACTGATAATTCCTTGGAGAAAAATCTGCAACAAAACAATTAACAATTTAAATACGTAGTATTCAAAATTGAATTTTAAAGATGAAAGGCAGTGGAGAAAAAAGGTTTACTTAGAAGTAGCAGTGTAAAAAAAGCGGTACTCTTTTACTTTGTTACCCACCAAAACAGAAAAGAAAATGATGGGTAACAAGTAAACAAGTCGCCCTCCTACACCTCTTTAACTTTCCTACCCTCCTATATTATATCCATAAAATGTACTTTGGGACAAAGGAATATCACACTTAGTACATATAATACCAAAATAAAAAAAGTTGGATAACAAAGTAAAAGAGTGCCGGAAAAAAAAAAAAAATTACCTAAAATGTCTAAAAGCTGTTAGCTAAGGAAAGTAGTGGTATGTTTTATAAATGTTAGAATACAAGCAACGTGTATTATAAACTTGACATACCACTACTGCACTTAGCATTGATATCTATATCTATCTGCCTACCCTCCTGGCGTTAAAAGAACTTTGAAGAAGAAATAAGTTGATACATCAATTGTTGGTCAAGATCAACTGCCGTTAACTAATATAATAACCTTTTAAAGACAATATGTACGATATGTGTGGGTGCCTTCAGGGTGAAGCTACATATTTGCTTATTCTACTCTCTCTCTAATATTATCATCAAAAATATAAAATCAAATTTGGCTTCTTAGAGCAGGAGCTACGGAGGAGGACAGAAAGCCAAGAGCTCATCATATTGTGTTTCTGGACAACAAACAAAATTATAAATCCACTCAAGCTATACAAAAAAAGGTATATAAATAACTTTTAATTACAGTCGGACCAAGATGAGAGTTAACTCTGGCAGTTCATGCTGGCCACCCTATATGAGGGAAAAAAGAAAGCCACTAGTTGGTTGACCTTAGGGCCACACTCCTCCACTAGCTATATTTTTGTTTTCCTAGTTGACCTACCATCTAGACATCAAAATCATTGGCTCAGCTCCCATTTTTTTCTCCTGCGTCAGGGTTAACTCTATAGTTGAACAGTCGATTCAAAATAATATTATTTAAGAAACATGGCTCTTGGCTAAATATGTTAACACTTTAAGTCTTCTTCGAAACATAAAAGAATGCAATGCAAACCCAGGAGAGGACTAAAAGCTCGATGTCCAATCCTATCCACTCAAAGGAAAGTTCAATTAATAAGCAAGCTAATTTCAAACATATCCAACATGTTGATACCTACACTAAATTTTAAATATATAGCAACATCTTTGGAAACTTCCTTTTCATAATCCCTAAGTTGTTATCCTTATCACTTCCCTTGGTGAGCAACAGTTTTTTATCTAATACCAATCAGTGATTTGTAAAAATCCTTATAAATAAATAATATCTTAGATAAATATTATTGCAAGTTAATTTAGGAGTACTTACATCAAGAGGTAATAAAGTGTATTCCTGACCCGTGATCCGTAAATAACTGCGGTCTGAAAAAAAGATACATATAAACTTAATGTTTAAAACTGCATTATTGACGAAAAGTTGCTAAACAATACAAAAATTTAAAGAAAAATATATCAATTGCAAAATATACGTACGTTGAGCAGCTGAGTACGCAGCATGTAAAAGGGATATCATACCCGCGTACATTATAATTTTATGAGTCATACTTGTCATTTTAATAAATAAAAGAAATCTAACGATAAAAAGAATAAATTAAATAAACAGAAAAACAAATATTAAATAGTTTAACATTTAAATCTAAAACTTGATAAGTAAGGTTAGGTTATCGATATGACAATTGGTTAACAGTGCTGAAGGTTATATATAATCGAAATAGGATCTTGACTGATGGTTAGCGGCTACAAATAGAGTTAAAAGATGAACTAAGTCCCAATGCATATTTTTATTTTTTTTGTGAAGATTTAGAATATAAATATGTATTTTCTCCTTCAATACGTCTTTTCCATCAAAATACTAAACAAATAATCTTGAATTACTGTAATATTATTAATAAGACTAATATATGACGAATTCACTGGGAATTTTTGGTGAGCAGCGGTTTATTATCTGATACCAATCCTTGAGTTGTTATTATCCTTATCTCTCGACTTGATTTGGTTGCCTCTTGCCCTTTGTCATTTCTCTAGTCTGTGTTTCTGTTTCTTTTCCCTTATAAAACTTCTGATTTTAGATTTTAGTAGCCGATATCAGCGTTTCCGAATGAAGTAACCCGCTTGTTCTTTAAAATTACTAATAATTTAAAATTCCTTTAAAATGATATCAACTTAAACAGCGAACATAATTCTGAAATAATCTTTAACGCTATGGATAATTCTGCGGATTTTGTTCAACCCAAAGATGCAAAATACCTCAAAAGGCAAGTACAGGTTTACAATACATACAAAACTTCAATTTATAATTACCTTATTATTAGTTCTGACGACTGACGACTCCCTCTTGATTTATATCAGAGTAAATTTAGTTGTATTTCATGACATGAACAGAATGAAGATTGCAGTTCTATTATTATTATATTATGCCTTTGGAGTATTTCTTTTCTATTTTAAGTTTCCATTTTTTGGTTTTGTTCATTCGAAAGGCTTTTAGTTAAAATATAGCTTCTAGTGAGCACGGTAATCTTTGAAATCCTTGCTATCAAGCCCTACTTCTATTTTTATTTTAAATAATATTCACCTTTCCTTGTGGCTAATAGCGTTTTATTAAGTATTATGTTTACCCTCCTTTAAGTGTTGGGGGATCACGGTCTGGTGCAACACTTGGTAACGATAGTTATCACCAAAAGTATAGAGTGTGGGTTGTGAAGGGTAATAATGTGTAATGAGGCGTGGGGTAATAATGTTTGTTAAAACTTTAGAATGGCTATATTTCGCCCCACTCGATAGTTATCACTATTTTTATCCTGCTATTACCTTCTGGTTTAGAAAGAATCTCGAGGATACTTATTTACTTGGTCCACTCATAGGTGGGTAACCAAGTAAATTAGGTGTCATGTGTGGAGTGCAAGTACGTCCTGTTTTGACCAGGGCAGTCCCGTTATTTTAAGGTTTTGAAGGTCCCCTGTTGGTTTCCGAAAATGTCCTGTATTATGGAAAAATTGGACATTTTCAAAAGGTCTGGGTAAAATTAATTACTTGACCCATACTTAATGACTTGGAGAAGTTTCCAATCTTAGTAAATATGTTATTTGTCAACGGTTTTCTTCTCCAATGTGTAATATTTACTCATTACCATTTTGAAAAGGGGGAAAAATCGGTCTAAGACAAATCTGGCAAACTTTCTTGTATACAACTTCATAATAACTTAGTCCAGTGTTTTCCACTTATTAGTTTTCGTAGGAACATATAATTATTATTGAACATTATACCAAAATGTATCATAAAAATAACAATGTATCATAAAAATAACTTCTGCTCAGCGGCGAATCGAACTCAAGCCATCACAATACTTTCTCATTATATACAGTAAAACTTGTCTAAGCTGGAACATGTGTAAGCTGGAAACCTGCAAAAGTAGAAACTTTTTCTCGGAACGGAGTTTTCTTTTCTAAGTAAAACACCCTGTATAAGCTGGAAACCTGCTAAGGTGGAATTTTTTTTCTGGAACCGAGACCTTCCATCTTAGGCAAGTTTTAATGTATAAGAAAAAACACTAAGTCTTAACACAAAGTATTAATAACAAATGACCAGTTTCTACTAGGGCTGGGAGGAACGGAACGTAACTATAAAAATAACTAGTTCCTGTGTTGGAACGGTTCCAATCGTTCCAAGATTTCATGGAACTACGTTATTTTTGGAACGACTTTGAAATTTTTATTTTACACGAATGTCTATTTTAACGAACAATATCTTTGTCTTAATTCAATTCAAATTAAAAATTATATTTTTGTAAAAAAATATATATTTAAGTGATTATGATAAAATAATACGAAACGTAACTGATTAAAGAGGAAACGGTAATGAGAGCGAGCAAAAGAAAGCATCAATGAAACTAAACAACCAACTTGAAGGGAACTTAAAAAACTCGTTTTGCGTGGAACGAAACCTAACTTGGAGGAACGAGTTTTCGTTCCTCCAAGTGCCAGGCAAAACTAAAACGGAACGTGACTAATCAAAGAGGAAACGGGAACGAGAAATCATAAAGAAACTGTAACTGTAACTGGCACGGAGGAAACGTAAAAGATTCTTTTCGCGTGGAACGAAAACTAGTTCCAGTTCCATCAAGCTGGAACGAAAAAGTAAAGATGTTATGGTTGTGCACGTCTTAAGGAGTGGGGATGATAGCTCGAGTCTCGGAATCACTCCAGTAAGCGATGCGTTCTCTTTCTCTTTCACACTTCTTAGAGGGAGCGTGAAAGAGACAGATGCCTCTTGCCCTTTTTACTTTCCCGGGTTCGATTCCCCGCCCGGGAGAAGTTATTTTTATGATGATTTTGATGCAATTTCTAATAGTAATTAAATGTAAATAATATATAAGAAAGTTTGTCTGAGTTGTCTCAGACCGATTTTTTTCTTTCAGTACCCTAGTCAACTTCAACTTGTCGCCTTCGCCCTTCGCCACTCGTTTCGTAAATAAAAATATCTTAATATTATTATTATTATAAATGTTTGTATTTTATTTCTACTTTTCATCTTCAGTGAAGATTCGAACTATATAATAAAGAAACTGGTCTTTTGTGGAACGAACCTGTACTAGACTTTGAAACACGTGAAGTATAAGAGAAACTGTTTCTTTGGAACGACAACTGAAACGTTCCAAAAATAACTAGTTCCTGGAACTAGTTATGGAACGGTTTTTCCCATCCCTAGTTTCTACTACTATAGCTGAATATACTAAATGCTTTAACACCTATATTATTGACTGTGTTTTCTCCAATAACCCTTATAACTCTTTTTTATATTGAGTAAACCCTTTCTTTAGTATTTAAAGTAATTTTAGGGTTTTGAATGTATTCTAATTACTAAAATGTTAATTTAATATCTTTTTAAGAAACATATTTCCAATTATGAACTTCTTGCGAAATAGCCAGGTATGAGGTAGTGCAAAAACAATTAATTGTAAACAGTCTATAGTGAGGCCACAATGAGTTTTAATTTTGATTTTGTGGCAAAATTCATTACACCAATGGTGTAGCTAGGCTGGGGTAACCGGGGCATTGCCCCGGGGCCCCCAAGGTAAGGGGCTCCCAAGACCATGAGAAAGAGAAGGATAAAAGTATGAGCCATGACAAACGTAGTTCAATAAACTTTGATCAAGTATCGATGAATCTTCTTCGTCAAAAGTAATAAGAAAGAAATTTTAATAAATGAAGATTGCTTCATCTTGTCAGTCTTGTTTTGTTTTGTATATAAGTACATATAAACAATTCGTTTACTTACTTTTTGAACTTTTGTTATTAATTTCTTCAGTTCCACCCTCATTTACTCACTTTTATTATTTTCTTTAACTATCTATCCTATCAGGCCTATCTTTACATATTTTAATATCAACTATTAACTAATTACGAAAACAATGCAGTCTACTATTTCTTAAACTATTACGAAGAGGTCGTACAAGTTATAGATACTTATGAAGTAAGCTAACTAAATTACCCAGGAGATGTGAGGATTTAGACAAAGAGGCTAAATTAAACATTTTT
>KZ651301.1:290220-300563 GCA_001010745.2 Gerris buenoi | reverse complement strand
AAAAAAAAAAAAAAATCTGTCCTAGATAACTCAAACTAACTTTATCATATAATCTTGGTCCCAGATCACATAAAACATTAATATATTGTTATCTATACAGACAGACGCTTGTCAGTCCCGCTAGCTGTGACTGTGAATTCACCTTTGTATCAAAACTAGATTAGCCATTAATAAAAAAAATAATGTGTTAGAAATCTCCCAAAGCTACCGTCTTCTTACTGTACTACTACAGAAGTATAAACTTTGTTCTACATTCGACTTCTTGGACTCATTTTATTCTTGGTAACAAAAGAACTATTTATATAATGCAGGTAGAAACACCAAATCGAATTAAATTATATCAGTTATTATCTAAAATACAGAACTGATAGATGACCAGTAACTCAAGTTAAAACTGGTAGACGCTAGTAAATTTAGCAACTAACATCGGTACCAATCTAATATTCTAATTAAAATTTGAAGATCATTCCCCTCGAAAAATTCATACCTTTAAAAGGAATATAGTAATACATGTGTGATTACAGTAATTCATAGAAGGCAGGCAGGCTTTTGAGGTCAACATTAAAATAAAAATAGTTCTCGGTAATCGAGCAGCGGTATTTTAAAATCATAGTTTTTAGTTAATTTTTAAATAAAAAAAACTTTTTTTAATAGGTACTGTTTAATCTACAATAAAATGAGTTAAACAAAAAATATGTAATAAAGATTTTATAATTCAATGTAAAAAATATTGTTAAAATAATTAGTTTGTTAAACTAATTATTCAAGTTGCTTCATTTGATTACTTAAGTGTAAAATAAAAGTAGGAATAATAACATAAAATCAGGTGTGAACAGTCATTCCTTATGTTGATAAAAGAAACATTTACACGTTCATATTTTTTTTTATCTGTAGGCATGTAGTGTAACAAGTAATCGTATTATGGTTATTTTTCAATTACCTACCTATAATCGCAAAAAGTCATGTTGGAAAAATCGGTTGGTTATTTTTTAACACGTACATAATACGCACCCCTATTTTAGAAGTACAAAAGTGGTAAAAATTGTTGCGTGTTATAAAAAAGATTTTACGGTAATCTGCTATTAAGGTTTGACTAAAAGTATTTTTTTTTTTTAACATTGTATTAGTTTTCATAAGGTGGTTTGAGCTTAAAGCTGTATTATTTTGAGACATCAATTAATTGATTGAGTTGTTTATTTGCAGATACGATAGCGAAGTCGAAGACATGACAGACTCCATGTCAAGCCTGGTGGGAGTAGGCCGAGGAGGAAGTAGATACCGACACCATGATGATATTTCACGTGCAGCGGCTTTAGGCAACCTCGTATTAGCTGAACCTGATCTCTCGTCTACGTCTCCTTTACATTTCTACCAAATTCGTGAAGATAATAGCATCATCAACTCATCCAATCATTACGATTAAGCAATGAAATAATACTTTATCAATATAAGGCAGTTAGATAAAAAACCAAAGATGACTTTATTCTATTATTTTATATTGAAAAGGCAACCATGAATTATTTAATCTATTTTAATCTTCACAATTTTAATCGCACACATTAAAAAAAACAAAAAAAAACATACTTTAATTAATACCCAACTTATGAAAATACAAAATTACTCTTTTTTTAATTAATTTGTTGTGGGAATTATTTTGTTTAAGTTAAGAGAACATTTATTTATTTCTTTTTAAAAGATAATTTATATACTAATGTATAAAAAAATATAGTAGCTATGTAACTGTTATTAGAGCTTATATTTGATGTACCATTAATTAATAGAAAAAACTAATTTTTAAATTCTAACATTTCGATTTAAACATTAAATTATTTTAACACAAATTAGTCTTTAAAGTCAGCACTTACTTACTATTAACACCAAAATCATTGATACTTTTGTTCCTTTTATTATTTAGTTCTCTAGTGAAATATTTATTTCCATATTATTTATTGGTGACTTTTGTGGGTGTTTTTACAATAAGTGAAATGTCTACTTATAATTTTATCTTTGCTGATACCAAATATAATATTTTGTCCCCTATTTTTTTTTTTTTTTTTTCTTTGGAGATTTTAGTCCCGTTCAACTGCACATTGGGTCATTACAGGACGAGGGTTATCCGACCACTTTACTCATCTACTCGATGAGATTTTTGTCCCCTATTATTGAGTTTTTAGTTACCTCAAAAAAAATTATGTTTTTGTTACTCCTTGTTTAAATCTTGCAGTGACATTGATTTCATGATTATTAATATGGTTTAGGAGTGTCCAATGTATAAGCCTTGGACAAATCCTTACTTCTAACGTATTTGTGAGTAACAAATTACATATGACTACCCTGCTTTACAAAAATTGTTTAATTGAGTTAAGATCGAAGTCGTAGGGTTTTGAGGTTTTTTTTATTATTCTAACTATTTATTAAGGTTTCAGGCCCATAATCACTAAATTACCAAGATAAGCAGCTTGCTAAGCTCTTATGTATGTTCATTTAGTTGGACAAATGTACACCTAATACTTAGCCAAATAGATATCTAACTATATTGTTTATCATCCTATTTATTATTTTTTGTTAGTTTATCCTATTGTGTAAGTTAATGATTATAACGTTCAATCAGGATAAAAACTTCTAACATAATTTTATTATGTTAGCTAGAGCAATAGAGCTTTCATCCAGAGATTTGGAATTTCTCTGAGTTAATGCTTATTTCTTTTCAAAAAATATGCAGTTATTATTAACACTTTTAATAAAAACATGAATAATTCAACTAGTTTAGTTGAATGGTAGAATCTTACAAGTTATGATGTTTTAGAAGTTCATAGATATTTCTCGTTTCATGTCATCTAGAATAGCTGTTAGTTTTGAAACACATAGAGATATTTATTAGGAAAGACTTATCCGGCAGCTAGAGCCATAAAACAAGTTACGCTGGTGGAACATTTAAGTCTATATCAGGTTTTAATTAGGGAGTTATTCTTTGATGCTTTCTGTCTATTCTTAACCCTTTGACTGCTGCACAAATAATCGAGGGTCACCTAGCAGCAGGGGTTTTAAGAAGAATTTCTTTTTTTTCTATAAAATAATGTTTAAATATAGTTGACCTAGTTATATCATAGTAATTAATCAAAAACTAGAAGTAAACTTTCAATTTTGCATTCCAAAGGGTTGTGACGCCTGGAAGCAGAAGAGCCACTTGTTTTTGTAGGAAACTGAAACGACACTCACTAGTTGAAGGTCTGAACGTTACTGAGGGACTGACGCATTCCCCTGGTCTTTCGAATAAAGCAGGGGCTTCCCCCACTTCTCTTTATGGCGCGGGGTTTAGGTAGTCAGGGATCTCAGCATATGAGACCACCCGACTTATCCAAAAGTCGGCAGATCTTATATGCTGAGACCTACCGCAGTCGAAGGGTTAAAATACCTGCAATGGAGCTTATTATTACTGTTCTCAAGTGTAAAAAAAAAAAAAACATTCCTACATTAAAATACGCACATTTGGCAAAAGGTTTTACTATCTCTACTGAAGATTTGGGGGCAAATTTTTGAGTAAAATTTTCATTTAAAAAAGGTAGTTTTATTAAATTATATTATAAAGTAGGTATGTAGCTCCATAGATTAGAGAGATAACTTCATTTTATAAACAGCAATCCAACTAGCTATATTTATCTAGCAATCCAACTCATTATTATTAGGCAAGGGAAAATTTCTTCTTTCCACCTTAGCTAATTTATATTCTAACCATAATTAGTTTCTATTTGATAATACGTTTTATTATATTTTTTGTTTAGATATATATTTTTTTCTTCTGTAATCCCACAGTATTATTTTTCTTGACTGAGTTATTTACTAAAAAATATTTTTTAACATTGCCTGTAAGTAAGTTAATTCAATTTAAAAAATTATTTATGTTTAAATTTAACTGAGTTACTTATTATTTCATATTAATATTATTTTGTCAACATTATAGTGGTCATTGTAATGTTTAAAAGTGCTAGTCACAATTTAACTTTTCTTAACATTTATTTGTTTTTCTTTTTTAAATTATTGTTTACTTGAAAATAAGTGTTATCTCAGAATGTTAATATTATTATACTTTTAGTAGTGATCATATTATTAAATATTGCATAATTTTTTTGATATCAGAATTTGACAAGGTTTTTCACAATAAACCATATTAAAATGTCATTTTTGTTATTACCTTCTTCCCAGCTACAAAATAAACTATTTAGTTTTGAGAAGAAACCAACAAAATTTGTGTAATTTTATAAGAGAAAAATAAAATTTGTTTGCAATAATCACAGAGATTATTTTTTTTTTTTTTAAGGGTTGTTATTGCTATAAAAAAAATTAGCAATCTGGAACCAATGAATCTTTTAATCAAGGTGTAGATCCTGGAAACACATCTACAGCATTTAGGGTTAGACTTTTGACAACATGGTTTAATCAGAGAATGTGGTTGGTCAGCCAATGAGGGGTTATGAATCCTAGAACCTGGCAAACATAAATTTCATTGGTAGAAGGACGTTGGCTTTTTTTTTTTTTTTTTTAGTATTTGTACAAATTTATTAGTTTTAGTACAAGTCTAGGTCTAATATGGGATATTAAATGAAAGATCGTCGGAATTTGAAGTCCATTGCAGTTACACTCAACTCACGGCTAAGTTAATAAATAGACGCTAGACGCATTTAAACAAAATAAAAGAGCTGCGAGAGTGTCAATACAGTGAAACTTGGGATTGACTGGCCCTTTCGCGGAGGGGGAGTCGGGCAAGGGAGTCGGGTACAAACGTATGAGTTCGGGCGCACTCGGATTTACTCGGGGCTATCTTCGGCATCGGCTGAAGTTAGCTTCAGTTGCCTGCTTATTAGATGGCAACCCTTCCCTTCCACCGTCTCCGAGTTAGATTGCGCGTGCAGCCTTTAACCCACGCTCCTACAGTTCCGCTTCACATGAATACGGATTGGGTATTTCGAGTCACAGTTACCAATGACAGCGAGCTTTTAAATGGAACGTTTTCCATGACCCGTCTTTTAATTACATGAATCGCGTTTTAAGTTTGCTGTAGTTAATACTACAAACATATCTATTTATCTATAAATATCACATATTATGTGAACAAATTAATTTTACATTTTACTTCAAAATTTTACTGAAGCAGTGCTTCCTTTGCTCCATCGCACCGCTCGCCACTGCAAGAAGAGCCGATTTTCTAATATCACAAAAAGTGTGGTCGCATTGTATAAGTGGCTAGTAGGGGGTTTCCAGTTTAGATGATGGGTTCAGAGCACTCTTGATCAACAGCCCTTTTTCATATAACAGTCGAGGCTATTTAAACTGTCGAATTCGAATGTCTAGAATGTGAAATTAGTGGTGTTAAATAAACATAGCATTTGTATTAGTGACTAGAAGAGTAGGATTAACTACTCAGCATTTGTCATCTCGACAAATTCAGCTCAGTATTGCTGAATTTGTAGAAAGCCTAAATATTCAAGAGTGGGGACTGGATGTCTGGAGAGAGGGAGTTTGGATCTGGACAGGAAGAGCATCTCAGGAATGATCTAATTAGCTTTTAAGTAGGGTTTTGTCTAGTCTCACTTCACTCTTTGGTCTCTGGTTGTGTAGCTAATTACTCTTATTACTTTTGCCTCTTGCACCTAATAAATTTCTCCAGTTGAGATGTCACGGAGTGGTTCCGTGACATCCACTCCAAAAAAGCTCCTACCATCAGCAAATCAAACCTTGTGCAGAGAAACTTACCATAAAAATATAAGTTTAATGAGTTAATAACTTTCTTTTTTCTTAATTACAATTGTTTAACTTGTTCAACACTTTAGCATAGTTGTTACATTAAATTGCCCGTCAAATTAAGCAATACATTGATAAATGAAACAACTAATAGTTGTAAAGGGCGGGGCTGGATTAGAAGAACAGGCAAAATATAACAATAATTGTAATCTGAGTCCAAAATGACATTAATTTCATACATTTTTACATCTTACACACCTAGACCGAGTCAGTGATTTTTAGAAATAACAAAAATATAATTACAATTACACTCACACACACAAGAAAATAATAAATACAAAATGAAATTTGATCAAGCAATTGTTTTTGTAGAAATACTTTAATTATAAATGAAATATATATATATTTACACAGAGTTAAAAGTATCAGGTAGTAATCATGCATTCGGATTGGGTATTGTCTTTTTCTGACTAAGGGCTAAAAATGCCAAGTGACCTTTAGGGCATTTATTCGCATAATGACCTTTACAACCACACTGTAAGAAGAAAAAAAATATACATATCGATTATTAAAAGTAAATAACAATAAAATAAACAAAAATTTTAATAAATAATTTAAAGTAAATATAAAATAGTAAATGTTTTAGTAACTATAAAATTTTCTATGCTTAAATTTTTCTTTGTTTTTTTTTTTTTTTTTACTTAAGTTATTTTTATTCTCTGCTAAAGGCTTCACATCACCACGTGGTAGTTGAAATGCTAATTTGTTTGTAGAATAATTAGGTTTGTTCCAACAACACTTCAAACTAGTTTGAAACTGTCCGATGCATGTGCATTAACAACAGGAGTTCAATTTTTGTCCGATGCGCACGCATCAGACAGTTTCAAACTAGTTTGAAGTGTGGTTGGAACAAACCTATATTAAATGTTCCTTACTGCACAGGAAAATATAGCATATTTTGATATCCATTTGGAGAGGAGTATTGATGTTTAAAAACAGAAGGAACAATTTCTTTTAATATGAATATTGACACCATTCAAGATCAGTTAGTTTACAGGCATTGAAATAGATATGTTTACATAAATGTGATCAACTCCAAACTCTCTGGCATTTAAACGACACTTTGATGTTTGTTTAAAATCAAGTTGGTAACGTAATCTTTAGAATTTCAGACATACTAAAACCTTTAAAAAATAATGGTGAAAAATAAAAATACCTTGTAACAGGTGACTTCGTCAAGACTTCGCATTCCTGGTTTAGGGTTGTTAGGCTTGACTCCTTCTTCCATTCGTTCCTCAGAAGTCTAGTGGATAAAATAAAAAAAAATATACGCACCTATTAATAAAAGAAGTTATAAAAGTATAACCAAAAAACAAACTAGGAATGGGAAATAGATGACGGTGTATTGGACCAAAAAACATTGATGTTAAACTCTGTAACCAACATATTGGTGGAATACATCGGTACATATATGGATACATTGGTGGAAAGCAGCGACCTTTTTCTCTCGTCAGTGGAAGATCGATGCCGATGTTTTGACTAACATCGATGTTAGTTTTGTGTGATGTCAAATTTGAAAACATTGATGTCTCAAACACTAAAACACTATTTCTCATATTGTACAAAGAAACTTTCTTCTTCTTCAACTAGAATAAGAAATTATTTTAAATAGTATAAATTACATAATTATTATATACCTCATCTCTGATTTCTTGGGGTACTTTATGACAAAACAGAGCCTTATGTCCAGTATCACCACAGAAATGACAAACTATGACTAATTTCTTTGGATCTCTCTGAGTTGCATCAGCAGCAGGAAGTTCAAACCTTGGACTGAAATAAAAGATAAGTGGAATGAAAAATTAATGAAAATCGATGTTTTTTTTAAAAAAAAAAAAAAAAAAAAAAAAAAAAAAAAAAAACCCTAATTTTTTTAAAAAAAAAAAAAAAAAAAAAAAAAAAAAAAAAAAAATCAATTTCATAAATCTCAACAAAATAATTGGTCTGACAAACTTAAACAATTTTTTTCACATACATATGGATGGATACTGAATATAAATTCCGAAAAACGAATTTGATCCATTTATAAATTAAACATATTTGGGTTTGTAAGTTGGCTGTAGAATACCCTTAATTATTTTTATTTAAAATTTGTGGATCCAATTTCGGGTAGTAAGAAAGCGACTAAAACTCTACGATATTTGTATAGTACAACAGGTAATTGTTAACACTGTGTTCTCAATTTTCAACTATATAAAATGTATTTCCATCTATTTCTTAGAAACTAGAAGGTTCCTGGGAAAACAACTTATATGATTATTTAGGAACGCAGCAGCGTACCGCCCCGCCAAGTGAAAAAGTCAAAATTTCACAAAAGCTGCCAGTGTATATACACTGTAGGTGACAATCTAGGGTTTTTGAGGGTCTGCAGCATGAAATACGTACAAGCTACCTAAATAGTTTTTTAATATATTTGTAGGCCGTGTCCTGTAGATTAAAAATAAAAAAATGGTCAAAATCGGCCAAGTAAAAGTAGAGAAAAATAGGTTTGAAAATGGTAGTTTTGATGACTTCTTATTCTTCCTTCATTTTATGTTGACGCACCTACAGCCTAAACTACAGAACCGATTTTAATGAATGAGGGCTTTTTGGATTCGTCTAGAACCCTAGTGCATTCCTAGATCAAAAAAATTGAGATAGCTCATTCCTACGCTTAACGCGGAGCGAGAAACCAAGCTAGCGAGCAGTCACTCTAACGTTGACGCACCTACAGCCTAAACTACTTAACCGATTTCAATAAATGAGGGCTTTTTGTATTCGTCTAAGGCTCTAGTGCATCCCCCCTCAACTCGTTGGGAAATCAAATTTCTATCCCGCCAAGTGATGTTGGCACTTTCTCCTGACCCATCACTATCAACATAGATACTTTTCAGCTTCTTCTCCTTGGCGGTGTGCCTGCAGTACTACCTAATGTTAACTGGATGTATTCCACGCACAACCATCTTTCCACACAAACCTCATTTGGCAAATGTGAAGGTGAAACAAGAAATTGTATTGGTGTTTGAAGAATATTAAAATTCCAGTTTTAGGAAATCGCGTGGCCCACCGCCAAGGAGAAGAAGCTGAAAAGTATCTATGTTGATAGTGATGGGTCAGGAGAAAGTGCCAACATCACTTGGCGGGATAGAAAGTTGATTTCACAACATTTTTGGACCACAGACTAGGCGTGGTGTTTTTTTACCACACAAGTGGTTTTTGGTCAGATTATTTGTATGTGAGGTTGGAAGATTTAAGACTTTTTAAATTAAAATCATCAGAACTCTTTTTAGAGTTTTGGGGTTAATTTCCCCAAATTAATAGCAATTTAATTGATTTAGCCTAAGGTATATTTGTTTTAAATATTGAATTGGTGGTTACTCTTTGGACTTGGATGACCTTAAGATGTGTAAATCTATCAAAAAGTACTATAGTTGATTCATTTTGACAGATTTTATTTCAGAATAAATGGGTAGATACGGGTTGATTTTTTTTTTTTTTTAAAGTTCTGAGATTTTATTTCCCATTGAAATGTTTACACCATAACTTTAGATATTATAATTGAATGTCAAAAATTAAGACTTATAAAAACAAATTCATACTTACTGCATAAATTTACAATCTATGCCATCAGGACAGAAACCAGCGAGGTAATTCATGCATAAAACCCTACGAACATGTCGGTGCCTACAATTGGGTCCATGTCTGCAGAAACCTCTATCATACCAAGGACAATCTTTCATCTTACTCTCAGGATCAATATGAAGGAATGGACATTCTTTGTTATGACAAGCATCTGGAAACGAAGGGAAAATTTTAAATGGTTATATACAAGATAAAACATAGATTCATAAGAAATGTCAGCAGTTAGTTATAGGTATAAGTAATTTCGACAAGCAACTTACTGAATCTCGAATAGAAGTAACATTCAGGCATTTTTGTCATATCATATTCATGGAGAAATTCACAGTGATCTCCTTTTTTGCAAAGTCCTCTCAACCAATGTTTGCAGACAATAGTCCTATCTCCACGTACATGCCTCAAAGGACAATTTGAACCCTTGGCGCAAGTTGCTTTTGCATAAAATTCACAAACAGCCACGACAGATTCTGAAACAAAATACAAATAAATGTAGTATTCTACAATACGAATCTAAAGTAAAAAAAAAATCTCTTGACCTTACTTTCTTAAGAAAATTGAAAAAATAAGAAATAAAAAAATTCAATTTTTTCTAATATTGAGTCCAGGAGATAGCGTGCAAAAAAGTGTCTGTCTAACATCAAGCTACAATTTTGTATACAAGTCAATCTTTTAGCGCCTTTTAAGAATATGTGGTCGGCTAAGTTCGTCTGCGGGACATAGCTTGGCAAAAGGCGTTTGAAAAAAACAAACCGGTGGAGAGCGGTCAAGTCTCCCCAATTATGGTTTTTTTTTTTTTGTTTTTTTTTTTTTTAACGAAGGGGAACTGTGGGAATCTGCTACCAGACGAATGGGGGGAAGCGCACCCCCAGACAGTGTGGGGTTCAGCCTGACGACTGGGACCCACTAAACCCACAAACCCTTTTTTT
>KZ651301.1:266661-284519 GCA_001010745.2 Gerris buenoi | reverse complement strand
AAAAAAAAAAAAAAAAAAAAAAAAAAAAAAAAAAAAAAAAAAAAAAAAAAAAAAAAAAAAAAAAAAAAACAACAACTAAACAATGAAATAAATTGTTAAAATAATATTTAAACATGTATTTATAATACATGAGTATTTAAAAAAAAAAAAATAAATAAAGCAGATTACACAAATTACAATGGGATTAACAGTATATAATTATTTTACAATCATTAATTATTATATAGAAAATATAATCAACATTATTTACTATTATTTCACTGTAGTCTTATAAACACATTATAAATTGAAAAATAATATGAAAATAATGATATTATTCAAAGTAGCACGCTAATGAATTTTAATTTTGCTGAGACTAAATAATATTATGATTACACAGTTAATTATTAACATGATATTGTTACTTTCACCGTTGATTAAAGCCTTTTGTCCAGACTGCCGAACCGAACAGAGGAAACGAGCCAAACATTGGTTTCTGCGCATGCCCAGAGTGAGATGCGCAGGCGTACTTTAGACTGGGCATGCGCAGAGACCAATGCCTCTGTTCAGTTCGGCAGTCTGGACGAGGCTTTACAGGTGAGTCCTGGTCCACTCTCTTTAGTACCTCTGTGTAAAAAGTTTAATTATTTCTAATAAAATATATTGCATCCCAATCTTTTCATGGATTTTGATTTAATTTAATCGATGTTTGCCACAATGGTATGGTAGAATAAGTTCTAAGTGGCAATTGTAAGTATAATATTATGAACTTTATTATAAGAAATATAGAAATATTTATATTCTTCATAGAGCAATATTCACTTTACTTTCATATCACTTAAAAAATATAAATTCTAATAGAGTTAAATGCATATTGACTATAATTGAAACATAATATATAAAGGGTGTCACAAAATTAACGTAAGATTTGAATTTGCTTGTTCACAACCCTGAAAAAACCTATCAGTTAGTAAAAATGGAGCGTTAAAAGAAAATGCAACGTGTTTTTATTATTGATCGTGATTTAATACGACAAATTGATTTAATTTTATTTAATTTAACTTATTTGTATTGTATTTATTTAATTTAACCCCTTAGATCGTGTGATTTAACACTATTAGGTTTCTTTTTACGGGGTTATTTGAAGTCAAAGGTCCGACAATAAACAACGTCAATAAGCCCACAACCACCGACCCGGGCATTACAAGAGGAAATTGAACACTGCATCAACGAAATTCAGCCACTTTTATGCAACATGGTCATGGAAAATTTTGACAAAAGCCTGAAGTGTTTTTCCATAAATAACCCTATCCTATGTACTTTTTGATACAAACAAAATAAAAATATAGCAACCTAAAGACTAAAAACTGTGTTTTCTATTTAATTCAAATTTTGAGTTAATTTTGGGACACCCTCTAGTTAAAAAACAAATAAAATGCATTTTTTGATGCGGTCCCCTTTAATTTTCAATTTAAGAGATTTCTATTTTTGGTCTTCAGGGGTATAATAAAAAAAAAAACCAACTACGTTTCTTTTGCAATATTTCGTCCTCATTCTTTAGGACATTTTAAAGCCATTTATACTTGTTTCCATAGTGCAAGAATCAAATTATTTGTCAAATACAAAGTCAATTAAAACAGTGACTCTTTAAAATCAGAGTCACTGTTTAATCTTGGCTTATGACTCATGTAACCTGTGTGTAAGAGAAATGAATTTTAATTCAATTGACTTTATGGAATTTCTAAAAGACGGAATTAAGAAGTGGGATTTTGGAAAAATCACTTTTTAATTGACTTTGTATTTGACAAATAATTTGATTCTTGCACTATGGAAACAAGTATAAATGGCTTTAAAATGTCCTAAAGAATGAGGACGAAATATTGCAAAAGAAACGTAGTTGGTTTTTTTTTTTATTATACCCCTGAAGACCAAAAATAGAAATCTCTCAAATAAAATGCATTTAAATGATAAAATTTATTGTATTTATAAAAATAAAAAAAACAGCAAATTCTAAAACTTTTTTATAAAATGTAATTGGAGGATGGTGCTGCAGAAAAGTATCATAATTTTTAAAAAGTTTCTTTAACTTTAAATGTAAGGTAACTATTCTAAATCAAATCTAATTTGTCCAAATAGAGCAATTTAAACAGCTGATAAAATCTACAAACAAAACGAAAAAAAATATGTTTTTTGTTAGTGTGTTACCTTATATTACAGTTTCTAATGGTATAGTTCACAGGTAATGCTCTACAAAAGTTTTTTTTTTTTTTTTTTTGTCAAATAAAGTAATTGTAAATTTATTCTATTTATTATAAACAATATGTGATGCTAAATACTACACAATGATGGACAACCCTACGATAAAATGGAATATTCTAAAAATAAAAATAAAAATAAATAAAAAAAAACCTTATCATTTCAAGATGTGATAACTGCTTAAGAAAATGAATGTATAATATAAAGGTGCATTTACATCTGACATTTATTGCATGACATTTATGTCAGAATCTCTGTAGTGTAAACACCGAAAAATTTATGTTTNTCTAATAAAATATATTGCATCCCAATCTTTTCATGGATTTTGATTTAATTAAATCGATGTTTGCCACAATGGTATGGTAGAATAAGTTCTAAGTGGCAATTGTAAGTATAATATTATGAACTTTATTATAAGAAATATAGAAATATTTATATTCTTCATAGAGCAATATTCACTTTACTTTCATATCACTTAAAAAATATAAATTCTAATAGAGTTAAATGCATATTGACTATAATTGAAACATAATATATAAAGGGTGTCACAAAATTAACGTAAGATTTGAATTTGCTTGTTCACAACCCTGAAAAAACCTATCAGTTAGTAAAAATGGAGCGTTAAAAGAAAATGCAACGTGTTTTTATTATTGATCGTGATTTAATACGACAAATTGATTTAATTTTATTTAATTTAACTTATTTGTATTGTATTTATTTAATTTAACCCCTTAGATCGTGTGATTTAACACTATTAGGTTTCTTTTTACGGGGTTATTTGAAGTCAAAGGTCCGACAATAAACAACGTCAATAAGCCCACAACCACCGACCCGGGCATTACAAGAGGAAATTGAACACTGCATCAACGAAATTCAGCCACTTTTATGCAACATGGTCATGGAAAATTTTGACAAAAGCCTGAAGTGTTATTCCATAAATAACCCTATCCTATGTACTTTTTGATACAAACAAAATAAAAATATAGCAACCTAAAGACTAAAAACTGTGTTTTCTATTTAATTCAAATTTTGAGTTAATTTTGGGACACCCTCTAGTTAAAAAACAAATAAAATGCATTTTTTGATGCGGTCCCCTTTAATTTTCAATTTAAGAGATTTCTATTTTTGGTCTTCAGGGGTATAATAAAAAAAAAAAACCAACTACGTTTCTTTTGCAATATTTCGTCCTTATTCTTTAGGACATTTTCAAGCCATTTATACTTGTTTCCATAGTGCAAGAATCAAATTATTTGTCAAATACAAAGTCAATTAAAACAGTGACTCTTTAAAATCAGAGTCACTGTTTAATCTTGGCTTATGACTCATGTAACCTGTGTGTAAGAGAAATGAATTTTAATTCAATTGACTTTATGGAATTTCTAAAAGACGGAATTAAGAAGTGGGATTTTGGAAAAATCACTTTTTAATTGACTTTGTATTTGACAAATAATTTGATTCTTGCACTATGGAAACAAGTATAAATGGCATTAAAATGTCCTAAAGAATAAGGACGAAATATTGCAAAAGAAACGTAGTTGGTTTTTTATTATNATGAAAAAAATAAAGCCACTAGGCCTGTAGGAGGGGTGGGGCCAGTGACATTTTTGTTTGCCTAGTTGGCCCGACCTTCTAAAATTCAAAATCCTGACTTCTCATTGGCTCCCGACGGATTTTCCCGTGCTGTCAAAAGTCAAAATTTTAATAAATATTACTGTACACAATGTTAAAGAGTTATTGATAGAATGAAGGTAATTTTTTATTTTATGGAACACACAAAATGAATTTCTGACTAATGCTGAAAAAGGAATAATTACACTAAAGTCATAATTCTAAGTAAATTTGTAATTTTTCAACATTTTATAATCAATTTAAAATTGAAAAGAAATAATAAACTTTAGTTTATCATGATAAAAAATTGCATTTTAATTGTGCATTGTTCACTTTGACTTTTAGCATAAAACTATAAAAGTAACTCAATGTTGCACCATATTATTCATAATTATTTTTATCCACGTTTTAATGTTAGAAAACACACTTTGTTTTGTTACCTTTTTTAAAAAAAATAAATGAAACCAAAAAAGAATAACGCAATTAAAACTTAAAAATGTTTAACAAATAATTAGTTTGAAATCTTAAAATTAATTGTTCAGGAACCCAAATTTTTAAAATTAAAGATGAAAAGGGGTTTTTTATATATATATCGGAAATAAAAAATTAGTCTTTTTTTTTTACTAGAAGAATTACAAAAACGGAAGTCTCCTCTTTAATTAGTGTTCTTTTAAGTTTAGAAAAAAAAAAAAACTTTAATTAAGATTTTCTGCAAAAGGCCTACATGATTTCAATTATGAGGCAATGGAAAAGTCTTTTTATTATTTAACATTTATTGAAGTTGCAATAATTGATAGTTTTAAAACAATTTGACAATTTGGATAAGTTTCTGGAAATCACTGAATTCTATAGGTTTTCTTTTGAAATTTTTACAAAATTCAGGTAATTCCCAAATAATATAAACACGAACAAAATAAGTGTGAATGGTATCAATGGATCGATGCCAACCCTTTAGACAAGTTAAAGATAAGCAACAAATATACACTCTCTAATCTGAAAGGGACTAAAAAAATAATAATGTATCCTTTTAAAGGATTACCTCAACTTAAAATTGTTGTTGGAAATATTTAACCATTAAACAACATCTAAACACATGAATGTACTATCATATTTTAGTGATGGGATATTGAAAAATTAGTTAATTTTAAATAATACTGATACAAAAATAATAAATAATAACCATTATCTGAATTTGATGCGCATTTTTATCACATAAAAGTTTCAGATTAAAAAAAAATTAAAGCTTTGTGCAAAATAAGTTAATAATTTAAAACAAGATTAATAATTAATTGTAAAAGATTAAATTAGAATATGAAGATAATACTTTGTTAAAATGATTATGATGGAGCTCTTTTTAGAGCACTGTTTTTTAATATGTTGGAGTAGTTTAACTAATATATACTTAAACTTCAACTAATTTCAAGCAGTAAAACTGAATCGTTTAGTGATGATTTATGTGCTTAATTATTATTATTCTGTGATGTTAGCAGTAATGGCATAATGTAGTTAACAGAGCACTGTTAAAAAAAGGGGAGAATAAATATTATATTCTTATAACACCTGAGAGGATGTCGTTATATATGGATTGAGTTAGAGGTATAAAGGTGTTACCCCTACGGAAGAGTAAGTGATGATCAGGTGGAGACACCTCGGGGTCTATACCAAGTTTTTCAACTTCTACTTTACGTAACTTAAAGGTGGATGTCATATTCACAGATGGCACTAAACGCAAGAATAATGGACGAGCATATGGTGCTAACTGAGCATCTAATTTGGATGCAAAAGATGATAAATCTAAGCTATTTTCCACATTGACTAGAGTAGCCATGCCTGCACGCCCTTCGTAATCGCCTACCTGTTTAAGAAAAAATAAATAAATAAAGGAGAATAATTTATCAGTAATGATAAAGCTACAAGTATATAAAAACTTTAAATTTAACCTTATTAAAGTTTCATACCAGGAGCATAATGTTTGCTTATCAGAAATAACGAAAAATCTTTTCAGAAAATAATAACAAAACAGAATAGATAACAAAGCATTAGCTGGCCATACACAGACGGGCTTTCATTTCGAAAATCCCGGCGTCTTTCCGAATCATTTCTAAAAGCTCACGCATGAAAATACGGGAAATGATTAAACAAACGATTCGCAAAAAATATCCTTCTGATTATCATCTGTGTTAGTGGGTGTTAACACACGAGAGGAAAACGGGAAGGGATTCGCCCCACGCCACGTGGGCGAGCAACGTGCGAGGCCAAATGACATGATAAATTAAGGTTTTCACCCATACAGCAACGTTTTTTTTTTTCTTTCAAATGATAACGCGCCATGCAATCACTTGAAAAATCCCTTCGTCAAAAAAATCCGACACCATTTTCCCTTGTCATTCTTTCCTCTCCCGTATCCTTTCACATATCCTCTCCCGATTCCACATGACATATATTGGGCATTTCTTGACAAAAGTCATATTTTCCCGTTATTTTAGGGTTTCGTTGGTAAAACAAAAAAAAGAAACCCTTATAGTTTTGTTCCTGTGTCTGTCTGTCTGTCACTCTGTACGGTCCCAATAACTTTTGAACCAAAAGAGATAAAAACATGAAATTTTAAGATCGTTTTACACGCACACAGGAAAAATATAGCGAGCTCAAAATTATCAGCTGTTCAATTCAAAATGGCGGATAATTCAGATCGTGCAAAAAAAAAATTAAATTTTAAGTGGGGTATCAAATGACAGGTATTTAAGAGTAGATTAAAAATATATATACTACTTAGGGTTAGTGTTAAATATTCGGTGCCATTTTGTCAAAAAAACATCAAGATCTTGCGTGTGCCCCCTGATTTTGACCTGATTCAGTGGATATCCAAGAAGGCGGATAATTCATGTCACTATTTTTTTCTTCTTTTCCCACTTGTTATTTAATAGTTTAACTGTTTCTAGCGCATTTTAGTGGGTCAATTTGAGATTTTTTCGTGCATATGTATAAATGCATATATTGGGCATCTTCATGCATATATCGAGGTTTTATTTTGCATATATTGCCGAGCCCTACTTATAAATAAAGTAATAAATAAATTAGAGCTCAACATGGTAGCCTTAATTTGACTGCAAAACATAATGTTAACCACTCTTGAGTATGTATATTAAAACTTCACTGCTCGAACCCCAAAATGTCCACAGGCCCTTTATTGTCGATACATACATTAATTACATACACATGGGAAATTTTATATATAAGTATTCTTATTTTGCATTATCCATTAGAAAAAAGAGGTCGGTGGATCAATTTGCAAAGGGGAAAAAAAAAATTCTATAATGTATAAAAAATTGATGGTGCACTTGTTATATATAATATAGTAAATAAATCAGTATAAATAGATCAACTCACTTGAACGCCATAAACAATGCAGTCGGAGAGTCCAGTGCAAGAGCTAATGACTGATTCAACTTCACAGGTAGATACATTTTCTCCTTTCCACCTGGAAAAACACACCCAGATGTATTAATACTCATAATATTTTTTCATAATCTTATTTGCAGTGTAATGCAGGCAAAAAGTATTGTCTAAAATGTTGTTTTTAAGACTTTTCTTTCCAGTAACTAGCCTGCTCATCTTATTAGGGCTTATACACACAACTTTCAAACATTTCCCTTAGAATAACACTTTGGGCTTGAAATATTTTCATTGATACTACATCTGCTAGGAATTCCAAGATGCACTAGAACTAGTGACAGATTACGAGAGGTTTCTTAATGATCTGGCAAGACAGAATGCTGTCCACGTAGTATTGGCTCTAGGACATAGTGGGAGAGAAGGAAATGAATTGGAAGATCAACTGACCAGGCTGGGTTCCAGTGTAATTCCTTCTATCCTGGAACCTGTGGCAGGTATATCTGGCAGCGTTGTGAGGGCCTCTTTAACCCTTTGACTGCGGAGGTATCACCAGGTGATATCTAGCATTTTCAACTGAGTGGTGGGAAGTATCACTTGGTGATACTGCATGGATTTGAAAGTTGTGCGTTATTCGAGAGAGGGGATAATGGAACTTCTTTAAACGTTGTGCGGCCGCCTCAGAGATAGACCCAACATCATTTCACGCGTTTACTCCTGCTATGCTGGTTTGCAGACCTCTTTTTTTTGCAGACCCACAACACTTCAGTTCCTGGATAAGACCCTAAGGGAAAGGTCCCGCAGTAAAAGGGTTAAAGATGTCTTTGTAAAGAGATTTTTAAAGAACATGGGAAATTGCTCTCAGAATGAGACAGTGTACATTGTTTCTTTCAGGAACCTCTCATAAAGTTGCTAAGACAATATTGGCTCTTAATCTCTGGACGTGACTGGATTTAGAACTGGTCATTGCCGTCTCAACAGACATATGCAGCTGCTAAGCTTGGTTGATAGTCCTACCCTATGTAGGTTCTAAAGGTCTCTAAGGTCTGCGTGTGAGAGAAAAATATGCAGTGCAATAGTGCCTTAGTATTTTCTTATTAACATTATTTTTATCTTGACTTTAAATTGAAGGTGTATGCCTAATATTTGATTAGAGTAAATAACTAGATAACATGTAATAGCTAGTCACAGCAATATAACTTACTTGAGGAAAAAAGCAACCACAAGAAACTTTCAAAAGGCTATTACCCATTTGACGATAAGAATAAAAAATATAAACAATCGCATAAAACTTATACTATTAAAAGTATTGCAAAATTAAATCAATATTAAAAAGAGAAAAACAATAGCATGCCAAAATGAACATACCTGAATGTATCACCAGTACGATCTTTGAAATACAAATAACCCAATTCATCCATTATTAGAATATCACCTAAAAAAAAAAATATTATGAATAAGATTAAAAGAGATATTAAATGTTAATAAAAGTATTATTTAACGCTTGATGTTTGAAAAATAATTACCAGAAGCAAATGCACTATCCCCTAAAGAAAAAACATTGTGAATGACTTTTTTTTGTGATTCAGATTTATCAACATATCCAGCATAATTCCTTGTTGGATCTTTAGGTTCGATTAATCCAACAAGCATTCCAGGTTCACCTAAAAGTAAATGGTCAAATTTATAATAATTAACACAAAAAGAAAATTATTCTTAGACACCAAGCCAGGCTAGAAATATTGTGATCTAACAACAGGCGTAAACTTTTCAATGGTATTATCTAATTTTTTTTTTTTTTTTTTTTTATAAGTAACAAAAAATGTACAGTAGATAAATATATGTATTATAAATTCCTTATTTGTAATTGTTAAAATATAATTGAATTTCATTTTGCCTAACGAAATTTATTTCGTCATCAGTTAAAGATTATTAGCTATTTTTCGGGGTATTCTGATAATAAAATTGACTTGCCTACATTAATAATTTTGGTTATTATACACTTTATCTATGTAGGAAAAAAAGTAATAATACATATCATATAGATAACAAACCCCACAAAAATTGTATAATGACTTTAAGGTCAAAAATACAATTAGCTGATACAATAATAACTTCTTTTTTTAAGGCAGGGAATTGGAAGTCAACTTACGACCTAACCCACATACGAATTACACGTATGTGGAGTGTCGGACTCGCTGGTGTTTACAATATCTTAACGTATTACAGAAATTAATGAAATACAATTTCATTGTGATGTGGAATATAAACCATCTGAACATAAGATATAGTTTTTAAAATAAATAAATTAATACAAAACTTAATTTCTATTACCAGGGGGACATCTGACACAGAGTCCAAATGAGGTTCTCTTAGGAAGGCCTGTCTCCATATCAACTCTTATCAGTGCTATTGGATAAAGTGAAGCAGGGATAATGAATGGAATGCAACCTACTGCTCCAAATGTGTCATCCATATTAGCTGAAATACAACAAACAATAATTATTAAAGTATACAACACATCACATTATTAATGATCAATTGAAGATCAGTAATCTTGAGAATATAGATATAAATAACAATATCTACCCATATTGACATTTCCTTCAGTAGCTCCATAAAACTCGCATATATGAGGTATATTAAAAGTTTCTTTAAATTTTGCCCAAATAGCTGGCCGAAGACCATTGCCAATCATAATTCTTAAATTATGTTTGGTTTCCTGTCCTTCTTTTGCACCAGATAAAATGTACCGACACATTTCACCAATATACATCGCAGCCTGTCAAACAAAAATTAATATGTAAGCAATTATTTAATCAAATTAATCTAATTATTAATTTAAGATTAAAATCCAATTTATTTAAAATTGAAAGTGCTTGAGCTCAAATAAAAAAAATAAAAAAATTCTTCCTTTAATCGTAATTTAAAAATATCATAAAAAAGTTAACATACTGTGGCTTTATAGTGATTGCAATCAGAGAAATATTTTGAAGCAGAAAATTTTGGTTTTATTACAGTAGTGATACCACAGATAAGAGACAGGCCAGTAGCAAGACATCCACCAGAAGTATGACAAAGAGGAAGACAATTGTAAACAATATCGTCATCCTTAAGAGCACAACAGTATTTCGCTGCCATTCCACCAAGTATGTATCTAAAAACATAGATTAAAATTTGGAATTTGCAACCAGAATTAGGTAGAGATGGTAAAACCCAAATTATAGATAAGAAGTCAAAAAAATTAACAAAATCAACAGTTATATTAACTTAAAAAGAAAGAAGCAAACCTAGAATTACGAATAATAGCAGCTTTTGGAAGACCAGTAGTTCCTGAAGTGTAGATATAAAGAAGATTATCTTGATAATGGAATGTATGAGAAATGGAAGGTAATTCCGAGGAAGCGTCTTTTAAAAGAGAGTTAAAATTATCCAATCCATTAGTACAATCAGCTCCTCCGTTGGAACTGGATAATATAATTGAATTTCATTTTGCCTAACGAAATTTATTTCGTCATCAGTTAAAGATTATTAGCTATTTTTCGGGGTATTCTGATAATAAAATTGACTTGCCTACATTAATAATTTTGGTTATTATACACTTTATCTATGTAGGAAAAAAAGTAATAATACATATCATATAGATAACAAACCCTACAAAAATTGTATAATGACTTTAAGGTCAAAAATACAATTAGCTGATACAATAATAACTTCTTTTTTTAAGGCAGGGAATTGGAAGTCAACTTACGACCTAACCCACATACGAATTACACGTATGTGGAGTGTCGGACTCGCTGGTGTTTACAATATCTTAACGTATTACAGAAATTAATGAAATACAATTTCATTGTGATGTGGAATATAAACCATCTGAACATAAGATATAGTTTTTAAAATAAATAAATTAATACAAAACTTAATTTCTATTACCAGGGGGACATCTGACACAGAGTCCAAATGAGGTTCTCTTAGGAAGGCCTGTCTCCATATCAACTCTTATCAGTGCTATTGGATAAAGTGAAGCAGGGATAATGAATGGAATGCAACCTACTGCTCCAAATGTGTCATCCATATTAGCTGAAATACAACAAACAATAATTATTAAAGTATACAACACATCACATTATTAATGATCAATTGAAGATCAGTAATCTTGAGAATATAGATATAAATAACAATATCTACCCATATTGACATTTCCTTCAGTAGCTCCATAAAACTCGCATATATGAGGTATATTAAAAGTTTCTTTAAATTTTGCCCAAATAGCTGGCCGAAGACCATTGCCAATCATAATTCTTAAATTATGTTTGGTTTCCTGTCCTTCTTTTGCACCAGATAAAATGTACCGACACATTTCACCAATATACATCGCAGCCTGTCAAACAAAAATTAATATGTAAGCAATTATTTAATCAAATTAATCTAATTATTAATTTAAGATTAAAATCCAATTTATTTAAAATTGNGGGGGGGGGGGGGGTAGCACCAAGCATTTAGATTTACACATCTGCACAATGACAGACTACAGACAGATATTTTTTTGAAAACTTTTGGACTCAAGGGACCTTAAAATGTTAAAATCCATAAATGTGAAAATCCATAAAAATTCTAAGATAAAATGTTCGTGTTATCACAATACTTTCTCTCTGTATAAAATGTTTACAAGCGAATGTATAAAAGGTGATTACTAGTTACCAAATTACTTAAACCCTTACAAGTAAGAGTTAACTCCTTACATTAAGTAAGGAGTGCTTAATTTTAAGTGGTAAGTTTATCTCTTAAAATGAGTTTGGTAACTTCTAAATGCAAAATGGGGTTACAAGTACAAACTCAGGAATTCCCTTCCCCTACATTTTTTGAGTTTGCTAATCAAATCCACAATGCCTCATATAAAGTAGACTGCTAACACCGTATACTAAATAAAAAAATAAAAAAGAGAGATTTATAAAAAGAAATATTACCAGAGGAAAATTCTTCGTGATAAATTACAGCTTTCGAATTAGCAATTTTAATACAGTGGGCTAAAGAATTCCCTTTTAGATTTGGATTTATTAAAGCCGTTACAATGCCAAGTTTAGACAGTCCAATCCAAATGCAAACAAATTCAGGACGATTATTCATCATAAGAGCAATAGTATCACCTCCTTTGTATCCAAGGTTATTAAACATATTGGCAACTTTGTTACTATATTCTTCAACCTGTTAAAAAAATAGTATTTTTAAAAAAACAAGGGAAAATAGTCAGATTATGAAATTATTCTAACAATATCTTTACTGAAGGGAGTTCCTGGTAGCAGGATATTCATGTTCAATTCTTGACTCTGGCAAGAGGTCACCCCAATGGTGTTTACTCAGAATCACGGTGTAAATGGGTAGCTACTTAAGTAAAGTAGGCATCATCTAGTTGCAGAATGCCAATTATACAGTGTACATACATATACTATTGATAAGGTGACCCACGAGCCCCATTTTACCCACGACAGGCAGATCCAAGACGTACACAGGCTGATCCGCACAAATTAATATTATTACCAACACTTTGCTTCTCTTGAATTCACCTATTTCAACTTTTTAAACATCCAAAAGAGTTGGTCATAGTTATTACAATATCAATATAGATTTAAAAAAAATAAATAAATAATGTCGATTAACAAGTTTAAAACTAATATCTAATAAATACAGTGGGCCAAATGAAGAAAAAAAAAATTAGAAGTAAAATCAAGTAATAAAAAAGTGTTAATTTGATTTAAGGCCGATTTACACGTATTAAGTTGTTAAGTGGTTAACTAAATTTTAACTAAATTATAAGTGACTTAATGCGTGTAAACACTGAATTTAGTAACAAGTTGCAAGTTAAAATTTAGCGTGCAACTAAACAACTAAAATAGAAATTTNCTGAAACAGCCATGAATGAATGAAATTAAACTTTCCGGAGTAAGGAATGAATTTAATTAAAATGGTTTATGACTTTATTTTAAGATATAAGACATTGCCAATGACTAACATGGAAGCTTATGTAACCACATTTCTTTTAGATAAGTTTTATTATTATATAATAGTAGTTTCTAGTTTCTAACTTATAAATGACAACTTGGGAAACAAACAAAACATAATTCATAATTCACGTAATTCATTACATTGGATAAAGCTAAGTTATTTTGAATCCTTTATAAAAAAAAATAAGTGTTACATACCTGTTCAAAAGTCCAAATAGAATCTTCATATAAGAAGCATTGTTTTTTCGGATTTGATAAAGCATTTTGTCGAAAAATTTGCCATACTGAAATATTTTGCTTTTCATATTTCTTAGAAGCTCTTATTAACTGAGATAATCGATAAATGTATCTATAAAAATAATAATTAAATTAACAGAAATACATCATCTATTTATAATTTCTATAAAATTATTTGTTTAAGAAAATACATAAACATCAGTCAAACATCGGTGCGCACAGACATAAACATCGGTGCGGAGTACCTGTTATCTGTGCGTAATACCGTTTATTCTTAACCACTTCTAACCTTCTCCCGGCTTTGAAAGAACCTAGAGTAAAACACTTGCTACGTTCCCATGACAAATTGAATAAGGGTTTAATACAGTTTTTGGATCCAAATTGTCTATGGAAACCTAGATTCAATGCGGATTAAATACGATACCGATCCCGCATACACAAAATTCTGGGATAGTATCTGGATTGAGTTGCATGGAAACACCTAAACTCGATCCTGACATGCACGGAGCATGTCTGTGTGTGAGCGCACCTAGCGTATTTCTGTAGAAACTGTAGTCAAATCTGTCAAAGTACGTAATAAAAAACATGGTAATAAAAGGTGAAGGTTACAAAACTATTTATAATCTTAACCAAAAACCAAAAGTAACCAAGAAAAAGTTTGTTTTTTAGTTTGTATTGAAAACGATTCAATACTACACTTGGAAACACCTAGCTTGTTAAATCCCAAATCAGGATTCAATTTGTATTTATAACACTTGGAAACATAGTAATAATTTGTATATATTGATGGTACCTGGTACTAACAAACTTAAAAGACTTTCTTCAACCCTATCTAATAACCATTGAGGAATCATGAAGAAAGAAAAATACTAATTCAAGAGATGACTTTCAGAGATGATTTCTGTTTTTCAAACAGTTTTTTTGTATGTTTCAAGCATTAGAGAGTATATATGTGTGATTTTTAGAGTGAGGCTCACTTTTCTACAAATAGCACCGGCATCTCCAGTTTTACCTCAACTTGATGTAAGGAAAGAAGCAACAGGTAATACCTTCATCTTGAGAGAATTTTAAAGGAGCAACTTAAGTACTTAAAAAGTTCAAAGGAGGGGATCTCTGAAGTCAGGAACAAACCAGGAATGATTCTGGCCAAATATAGTTGAATAGATGATTATCAAATGTTATCTAAAAGCGCATGACGACATAGGTTCATTAATTTCGTAAACGAAAAAGGTAGTTGACTTCTTCGAAAAATTATTATAAAAGTTATAACTTATCAGAAATAACAAATATCTAAGACAATCTTAGTAAATATTTTATAAGTCCACTATTAAGGAGATTAATTTATGACGTTTAACTGAACCTACATTACTTTTTTTTTTTATATTTCCAAACCACATTTCTTAATTTACGGCCTAACAGCAATTGACAAATAAAATTAGGGAAAAGAATACTTACAGAATATCCCGGCGAAATGTTCTTCCAATTAAATATATCTTCTTTCCATAGAATGGAAGCCCAATCGCAAAAATTGTCACTGCATTTAACCAATTAAAAAGGAGGGCACACAAAAGAAATAGAATTGGTAAAAAGAATATGTAGTCAGTACAGATAATCGAGTAAATCTTCAATACTATTTTTGAATAACCCATTTCTAGAATAGAAATACTGTTAATTATAATAATTTTTAATCACTGTCTAACACCTTCAAACATTTACCAATTAAGTGATGAAACAAAGTTTTAGAGTACGTGATACATCTTGAATAAAAATAAATACAAAATCAGTACACCTTTATATAATTAGTCAAATAATTCGAACAAGGTATAATTAAGATAAACCATGCGGAAAAAGTGGAACAAAAATTAAAAATAAAGCGGACGAGATTAAATTGAGATAAACAAAATTTTAAAAAGTGTAACCTTCCCGTAACTCCGCCTAAACACAATTGAGGTTTTGTCTACTGACTAGATAAAGATTCAAGGCTCTATTTGCGTATTAATAAAACGTTTGTTTAATATACCGTATTTTTAACATAAATTCAAACTAATTAAACACTTATTTATTTTTCTAGTTACCTAATATTCGTCATTATACATAGCACGAATTACACTGAAATACTTTTAAACAATCTCTCTGTTATATATCCTGTATAATTAATTTACAATATAAACAATAAACAAAGTAGTTTAATGAATTTTAAAATGATTACTAGCTAGAAAAAGTACTTCTTGCGTCAGTTTTCGTAATTCAAGGAAATGTAGAAGTAAAGAATAAAGAATATAATAGGAAAATGGCACAATTAGAAATATGCGTTTCTATGACAACTTTAGAAACAACACATCCCAATCGACGATTTACCACACTATCAAAGAGCATTTGTTAGTAATTGGTTAAGCAAAAAACCTCGTCATAAAAAATGAATAATATTTACTGTTATTTTAACTTTATAGATTGCTCTAGCACTCTATAAAAATACTTTTAAATGAACTTTTTAGTGTAGTCAGGAATTGCTGAGATAAAACCCCGAAATATGGATGAAATGTATGATGAAGCTATAGACGTCGTTGATGCTGAAGATGTGCCGAGTATGTCTTCAAGATCAAAAAGTCCTGAATCTTCAAGAGCAAATATGAAAACTCCGCGCCCTCAGTCAGAGAGCAGGGTTTGTGATTAATAATAATTTAATATTTCCTGCACAGTTAATTCATTCTATAGCCGCCCCATATTAATCATCGTTTAAACTATTCACTATTTATTATTCATCGATCAAGGCATTATGAATGGTCCCTATAGTAATAAAATATATAATAAAAACACAATGAACGACTACGACGTAAGACGTAAGTATAGGTGCAATTCTGTACAGGTTATATATTCATATAATTAGTCCAAACAAAACAGGATTTATTTTTTTTGTTTATTTCCGAAATTTATTTTAGTAACTAAATGAAACTAAAATTACTAATAAGTTTAGTAAATAAATGAAACAAAGGTTAAATGAATAAAATGATCTCTGGATTTTAAAAACATCAGGTACTTACAGGGAATACATACTTGCAATGCAAACATTATATATATAATATTATAGTATGAAAAATAATAGTTCTTGCTCTCATTGTCAGTTATGTGCTGTGTGCTGTGTATATACGTACTTCCAAACGGAAGTAAATACCTATAAAAAATAGTTTTTAAAAGGTATGATAATCGAAGATTGTAGTGATGGGTTGCGTTAATGCATAATTTGTAACAAGTACCTATTTCGTATCATGAGGTCGCATGAGTCACGGTCACGACTATTATATGTAATTGTAAATAATTAAGGCATTTTTTAAATGACACTTCTAATAGAGTGATTACTACAAATGTAAATATGTAATTTTACATATTAGGTGCTTGTAAAGATTAAAGTTAAAAGGAAAATTAATGATTTACATCCGCTGCTGATAGTAGCGTTTGCAACAACTATTACGTAATAATCGAAGAGCCCGCATAACTGAAGAGATGTTAAAACATTCTATTAAGGACTTGCAGGTGTTATAATGCAAAAGAATAAGTAAGAATCTGTTTTCCTTATTATTTTGTTAAAACTTATTTAAAATCCTAATAAAAAATTACTTTTGTTTTCTAACTTTATTTATTAGGTAAGTATTCTTTGTACCATCATCCACTTTAAAGACAAATCGACGTTTCGTTTGTACCGGTTCACACATTTGACTGTATTGTTTTTCATCAGCGGATTTAAATGGAGTATGGAGTGGATAAGAAAATGATAAAGAATTATAGTATAGTTTGTAGAATCCCGGTGCTTTACCTATTAACATATCAATTATTTATTATTGTATCAAAATATTTTTATTTAATTAATTAAATTTTATTTATTTAGCTATTACTTATTTTTGGATTAGAGTAACATTTCTATATTATACCTATACGATCTTATAGTTTTTCTTTTACTTACAACAATAACTAAAAGAAAGAAACAGCTTCAAAGGATAAAGGAGACAAAGCTATTTTAACGTTACAGGGAAAAAAACCGAAAACTTAAAACTTAAGGTATTATTGAAAGCCTATAAGCAACTGAGTATACGGATTATTTAAGTTTTATAAAATACACGATTAGATAAGGACGACGTGTAACCTCAAGGCTAAAATTTAAGCAAATTCTCAGTTACATAAGAACATCCTTGTAGTCAAACTTACCACCCCTAATTCCTAACAACACTGAAGCTTTCGAATTAACTGATTAACGATCAGCTGATCGAAAGAAAATGTGAATAACTGACTCTTGACACCCATTGGAAATTGCACACATGTAAATTGCATTGGAAATTGCACCAAAAGTCCCCCCCCCCCCCTCTTAATTTTTGAACGGTTTGAGATAAATTA
>KZ651301.1:235090-247725 GCA_001010745.2 Gerris buenoi | reverse complement strand
TAATTAATTAATTAATTAAATTTAATTAATTAATTAATTTGTTAAAATGTTTTTGTATTGGTAGAGAGTCTATGTGCCAAGTTTCAGCTCGATCGGATAAGTAAAAGAGGGTTAACTAGCCTTCCAAAAATGTTGACGCCAGGCACCCAGGCACCCACTCCCCCAGGCACCCAGGCACCCACTCCCCCAGGCACCCAGGCACAAAAGTGAAGTTAATATAAAGGATTTAAAAATTAGTTGAATAAATGCATCTGAAAAAAAACGTGAAATGTGAAAAAAACGAGGGGCTTGGTTTTTTAGAAAAAAACGAAACATTTTGAAAAAAACGAAACCGTTTTTTTTTTTCATTTACATCTCTACAGACGTGCAAATAAAAGTTTGTGCAAATATGGAAGAGAATAAATTAAACAACACTGGGTTAGTTATAACTTATAACCTACCATCTAAATTTCATAAACATCGGACATCGGACAAGTAGTTGGACAGAAAGAAGAAGGACATAAGGACCAAAACTATTGTAGCGGACAGTCCTGGAATGATGAATATGGATTAATGGATACAATGAGGTATGACAGAATGCCTTTCAGCAATCCATCCTGTTCTGCTGGAAACAATACATGTTTACTTTCTTATAAAGAGAAAGTATGTATTATGATTGCACGGCGTGAAAATTCGATTTTTAGATTTTGACGCCTTTTTCACGTTTCGAGATCGCCTGAGTCCAAAAACGTGTTTTTTAAAAAATGTCATTCGTCTGTCTGTGCAGACGCCTTGAGCCTAAACTACTCGGGCTGATTTTGACAAAATTTGGCATACATGTTCAGAAAAATCATACCCCGAGGTAAAATCGAGAAATGAATAGTATGAAATCCCCTATAAATGAAAAAATTTTCTGATAAATAGATTGTATTTGCGAGGATGGTGAAATGAACATGTTGTTTTTTAAATCAAAACGTTTTAATTTGCTCTCGTAACAAAATTTCAAACTATAACACCGAAGCCCCAATCAATCATTACATAGTATCTATATAACACATTGTCCCTTACAGCGATGGTTAACATTAAAATTAATAAACAAAAGATAAGAGTGGAGGGACTGTCATAAAATGCTCAACGACCAAAGTATTACTAATCTTTCTCTTCCATTAGATAATGATAATGTGCTTATCACCAAAACTTCATTTTTAAAACAATATTTTATCTTATTGCGTCAGTAGCATTGGTTCAATAGATTTTATCGACGTTCTGCTTGTTGTCCACTCCACTTCTCGATTTAATGTAAAAATTGTTTGGTTGAATAAGTTGGTTTTCACTTTGTAGAATGGACGCTGTATTGCCGTATCTGCCCTACCTAGCAGAATACTGGCCCTTCATAGTCACCGGTATTTTATGCTGCGCAGCAGCTGCAATTCTATTTAAGACTTCACTAGATGATCCAGGCAGCGAAGTGTTAGCCCCAGAACAGAGTAAGTCCGTATAAAATTACTTATACAATAATATATTAATAGATTCGTTTTAGATTAAAATATAACGAATTATAAAATTCTACAAATTATTTGTCACTCAAGTTCATTGTAATAGCTGTGTTATGATTATACTAATAATTAAAAACGCTTCTTCTAATAACCATTATACTATAAAAATAATAAATTTCCAATTTGAATAATTTCAGTACCTAGTATGAAAATTAAGAAAGCAAAAAAAGTGAAGGCAAAATAGAACTACTCTTTATTTCCAACATTTAACATGTCGACGCGAAACCATTATATTTCTTATGTTTCTAGCTAAGATAATTATCACAATATACGTAGGAAAATATATTATATGAGTTTAGAAGGTGTAACACCTACATAGAACAAACGCCTGTTTAATCGACCTCTATTTAATACTTCAACTTCACAAAGAAGTTAGTGGCTCAATTTCCTAAAGCTCGAGCGACGTAGAAATAACAAAAAGGGTTGTGAATTGGACTGGTCACATTTTAAGAATGAGTAGATGAGAATTATTGAGAGACGATCCTCCGTAGGAGGATAAGGATAAGTGGGTACTTATCCTGCGTCAACCCACTTGAAAGAATAGTGGGATGACCACGTGACATATGAAATATGGAGGCATGAGGAACTTGGAAGAGATGGAATGCATTCGCATCAGTTTTCCCCAGGACTAAATTTATAAGAGCAAAGAAAAATATGTTTCAAATCACATTAAAATTGTTTGGTTTCTTTAGAACTGGTTTTTAACACACTGTTTAACGTTATCGAGACTCCAGCATAAAATTAACTACTTTTGTTGCGTATTTTTAATTATATTTGTTGTTTTCTTATTGCATTGCACCATTAAATTCTTATAAACTGTCTCTACGTCGCGTCAATTGGAAAATTTACGTGTTTTAATTTTCCTTTAAGTTTTCCTTTTAAGCATACTTATTTAATACTTTTAAATACTTTTTATTTGTTAATTTCCACTCACAGTTTTGTCTTTTTTATTTGTTTAATTATTGTATAAGTTTTACTATTGCATTTATTTATTTAAACACAAATGATGGCCTTAATAAGGCTGAAAGCTTAAAAAAAAAAGTAAATTTATTAGGCGGCACAGTTTACATCAATCCCTTAAGATGACCTTATTAACACTCCCACATCTAATAATACATATAATAAAACTTATAGTACATATCAGAAAATCAAAAAAATATATTTCCTTTAATAATAGATACGCAATTTTATTGCTAATAACGTCATAAATAGTTTAAAATTTAAAACAATGTAGGTTACTTCGACAACCTAATTATTTGTCAAGTCAGTTTATTTTATTTTATGCATTTTACAAGAAAAAAAACCTGTGCTTCTTATTTTCGCAAACAATAGCGATTTTATTTTCGTCAATTGTGTTTATAGGTGGTAAACGAAAAAGTGTGTAGGAAGACGGTGAATAAATCACCACAAAAGATAACTGGGTCCCATTTAATGAAATTCTGACACCAAAACAGATCTTCACATTCTTTCTTGTAAGTCAAATTAGCAATGTTTTAATTTTCAATTAACTATGAATTTATATGAGTATTTTTTTTTTTTTAAATCTTTTGTTAAGTAAAAGTTTTTTTTAAAAAATCGATTCGAACAAGTATGCAAAAACGAGATTTGGTTTCAAGTAGGGTTCTCTATATATCAATCCAAAATACCACGAACCATGACCCATCACGATATCTTTGGAACCAATAAACCTATGACCCTAAAATTTTGCAGGTAGGTTCCTCTTAGCCCTTAAGTTCAAGGTGCTTGTTGGAATATTTTCACTATCCGCATCCGCCTTATTGATTCAAAATAGCGGTAACTTAGTCCACAAACTGACATTTTGTAGAAAAACTGGGAATAAAATCTTATATTTATTATAATCATTTCTGTAATTATTATTTGTTTCCAAAAAGAGGTTTTCTTAAATTTAATTGCTAAGGGAAATAATAGGGGCAAAGTAAAAATCGAAGAAGAATTCAAACCTGACCGATCTTCTGAAAATATTGGAAGTTAACAGTTGGAAAAAGAAATTCTTTAGGATGTTAGCGCGCCTATTATTGAAATATTTTGCCAATTTCAACCCAGTTTTGCCAATTATATTGGGTCCATGGAATCCGAATATTCTAGCTTAGCAAATTAATTTTTTAGTTTTAAAAAATATATTTAAATTAACACACTCCGTAAGTGAAGCACGGGTAGTAGATTTAAAAGATCCAGTGGTAAAGTAGAGTACTAATGTACAATTTTGCTTAGAGAGAGAGGCTAACTAACTCCTAGAGCTTAAAAGTCTATTGTTATGCATATCACGAACTTACATTATGCAATTACTAACGACATAAGAAGATAATATTATCAAAAGTATGACTAAATTATCGCACGTGTACGGCTTTCAAAAAATAACTTGATATCCACCCATAATCTATAAACTCTTGATAATTAACGAAGAAACAAAGGCTACACAATCGCATATTTGCAATTACTTTACAATAACAAGTGACAAACGGTAATTGACTAAAATTGATAATCTCTTTAACTATGAAGTATTTTAATGAAGTTATATTAACTTACGCATGTTTTTATTCCAGAATTAAAGTAATATTCATTATTCTTGCATAAGTAATTATGTTTTTAATTATAATTATTATATAATTAAACACTTAAAAATAATCATTTTACTTTCACCGATATGTTCTGCATTGCCAATGCCAATTAAGAACACGTATAAACATTACTTTCTCTAAATGTGTATCAAATTCACTAGGTAAATAATTTATTTATTGGTATTTTTACTACATAAAGTAAATGAAGTTGGCGGAACGGAGCTACTCAAAAGAACTGAACTGGTTTGTAACAAAATTATTGATGAGGTTTTGTACATGCGAGGCTAGACTGGCTAGACAATAGTGACAAAAACCTTAGTTTCGAAATGGTGAGAGTAGGACTCTCTTATAATAACATTAGGATGATAAAAATGTAGTAGGGATTCGGGATTCCACTGAGCTCGGGATTTCAGGATTCCATTATATTTTTGACCGATTTTATTCGGAGCTTGTCACGGAAAGTTAGGATTCGGATGCAATTTCTTAGGGTCTTTCTTTCCTTCTATCCTTTCTAAGACACCTCATTTCATAATTCTGTAGACAAGCTGCTTTATTTTGCCTTATTGTCCAAAACTCTGATCCATATAGGGATGTGTTGGGAGAAACCTATATAATAATTCTATAGCATTTTAGTTTTCGAAGATACCTCTTGTTAAGTGCTCTTTCGTTTATTTCTGCTTTGATTTTACCATCACTACTGATGATGAAGCCTAAATTTTTAAATGATTACCAGGCTCAGATTTATCAATGGGCAGACTGGACATTTGCCTAGGACGCCGGGTTTTGAGGAGCACCAATATATTGTGAAAAGGACAGAAAGAAAGAGAAATTTGTCGACCACAAATTTGGAGCACCTAAAAGCCGTTGCCCAGGGCTACCTCAAATCAGGGCCTGATTATTACACCTTTTTGTTTAGTACATAGCGCCATCTGCGGCGTTCCATTTAATTGAAATAGAAATTACTCAACGAGGAATGGTTTGCTTGCGATTTGATTAACTTATCAGTTTCTTATGATTAGCCTTAAGTGCGTATAGCCTAAATCTTAATATAATTTAATCGGAAAATATTTACTTGTTTTAATTTTTGATCCAATTTCAGATGACATAACTCAGGAATAGTTTTTAGCATATTAACAAAAAAAAAATCCAAGACTAAATTATTATTAATACGTAGGACGGAATCAAAACATGAAAGTAAACTGAGTGGGGTCCCTAACCGGTTCAATGAAGGTTATCCTATGTTGTAATTTCAGAGAGAAAAGCCATAACTCAAATTAAGTCAAATTTAATTAAGTAGTAATATTGCTTTAGTTCATTCTGTAACTTCGTTTTATAAGAAAGATCAGCAACAGAATCTATTTTATTATAAGTTATCAATCGATACAATTATATTAATATTATTAATATAATCAAACATAATATTGCAGCTAACACATGAATAAATAATTACAAGGATAAAAACCACGAGGAAATGTATAAAACATCAATAAATATTTATGTATTGGTAGTTTTTACAGTATACTAAGGTGATTCACCTGAATCAATGTAGGCTGGTCAGTATAAAACAATGCGAACTATACATGGATTTACCACACCCGAAACTCTTTGTTTTGTCTAATGAATAATTAATTAAAAGTGAATGGCCGTTAAGTTAATCATTTAAATTCTAGGCAATGAATAATGAATTATATTAATGCAATACCAGCCTCTGATTTTTGTCTAGCTTGTCATCGAATTAATATCATAATAAACCAAGTAACCTAGCTAAGACATTAAGTATTGCATCCAATTTTGATTCAAACATAACTTATTTGATTTGTATATTGTATAGATGAATTATGTTTACAGTCTATAAGATTAGAGTTGGCACAATCGAAGGCGGGAAACAAAAAACGTGGATGTAGTTTTGGGGTTATAAAAAGGGAAAATCGGTGTTGCCATGTTACATTTTTTTGTGGAACAGGGGTAGAGTAGAGCATTTTTTTTCTGAAGTTGCATTCAACATGGGGGACCAATAAAATCGTTTCCCTCAAAATTTTCCCGCCTTTTGATTGCGCCAACTCTAATCTTATAGACTGTAAACAACTAGTGCGAGTTCTTAATTTCAGAGACTTGGGATTTTGATTTAAAATGTTCGTTTGTTTATCTGGCGATAAATGGCGTATAAATAGACCGATTTAAACAAAATTCACTTACTGGTGCATTTGCTGACGCAACTATACTTTTTGGAAATTTCACACTTAATGTTTTTAAGGTGACCAAAAGAGCGAACAACTAAACAAAAATGTTTTTTGTGAGTTTCTCTAACGATGACTGCGGTGTAAAAATTGATAGATATAAATGAAATTCGGCACAAACGATTTTTAAGTTATTATATTTTGTTGTGTATCAAATTTAAGGCCTTTTAGAGTATGTATTAATTTTTATTGCAATGTACATCTTAAAAACGCGAGTTCAGAATGTAATGAATCTCTAGAATAATTGATTTTAATTAATGACTGATAAATAATTGTTATACATTAGTAAAGCAAAAGCACAACTATAACATAAAACAACTGTTTTAGGAATTAAAATAATGGATTATTGGGACTTTTAGGCAATTCAAAGACTCATAATGAGCACTATGAGCAGTGGCATAATATTTCCAATTGAGTGTTGAGTGTAGTTTGTTAGTTTCCTTGACGCAAAGAGAAATAATATCAGAGCGGAATAATTCTTTCACGCGACGAACAAATATTTAACAAAGACGGTTCTTTGATAAATGTTTATTCAACACATAAAAGAATTTGGTCCGAGTTAATATCATAGTCATAGTAGTGCACAAACCATCGGTTCTATATTTAGTTGTAGCTACGACACGATAATTTCCAATTAAATCAACTAGATTCTTTCCTATACCATGTTTTAGGTTTCTGTACAAAGTACAAAAAGAAGCCTTATATAACGAACAGACAGAGCCGTTATATATAGCTAGAAACATGAAATTCGGCACACAGGTGCACTGGGTATTTTTGACAACTGGACACTTTTTCGAATTTTCACACTTAATATTTTCAAGATGGCGGCCAATATGGCGGGTGACTAAAAATTTTTTTTTATTTACCATGACATGTTATACCTACGTCTTAAATTGTAGAAAAAGAATATGAAACTATTAAAATTTCACACTTAATATTTTCAAGATGGCGGACAATATGGCTGGCGACAAAAGAAAATTTAATAATTTTAACTTCATCGTATAGAAACCGGCGATTATCGCCTCACGTACTTACGAGCAAGCGCCTTACTTGTTTATATTAAGAGCGAGACAGGAACCAAAATAGGTAAATTTAGATTTCAGATTTCCTACTAAATGTCAGATTTCTTAACAAGTTTTATTTGATACATATAATTAAAAATTTATATTACTACATATTTTTTTATTTTATCAAGCATTTTTTTAGAATTAGTATTATTATAAAATTTAGCAACCGTTATTTGAGTCGTCTAGTTCCAAACCAGCCATCTGAAAAAAAATTGAAAAATTGTTTTTTTGTTTTAATGTGTTCTACATGAAAAGATCTACCTGTAGCAGCAATATTAGTTTCAGAAGAGACCTTCTTCCATAAGTAATTTGAAATAAAAGTTAAGGGTTAGTTTCAAAACCAGCTATCTGCTCAGTGTTCTCTCTTTAATTCTCTTACGTTTATAATTTTATTATATACATTTTTCTTTTTAGTTATAATATTTTCTTTATTATGTTTTAATAAAGCTAATCCAAATTTTTTGGTACTGGTCATTTTAAAATAACTATTTCCATTAAGTAGTACCTATTGATACACGTGATTTTTCCCTATTTATCACAATAATTAGTTTCATAACCAGCTATCTTACAATATGAGTTTCAAAACCAGCTATATGTAATTTTAATTAATTAATTACATGGTCATGAAACATTTAATTCAAATAATTTTAACATGAATTTTAATTAAAACTGAGTACTTTTAAAGAATATTTTTGTACATATTATAAAAATTATGATTGATTCGTGGTGAAATCTGTTTTTTGCCCCTCCTGAAAAAAATCATTTCTTGCAGATAGCTGGTTTTGAAACTAGACGACTCAATTATGAATAGAACTTATGATTAGTGAAGTACGGTTGAGGTTGAGGTACGATATCAACCGTACCTCACTAATCATAAGTCTATTATTATGAAATTAAAATAATAATAATCAGTACTCTTCGTAGTTGAGAACTTAAAAAAGATCTTTTTATCAAAATATTTCTACATTTTATCACTCTTATGCATTATATTTCGAATGATGACCTAATTTTTATTTATCGCATTGAATTCTTCCATGCTAACATCATTTTTATATTTGTTTACTTCTTTTATACATACTGAATTGATAGTGTCTCATTTTCAGTAATTTTAAGTAGTTTTGCTGTCCACTAAAATTTAGAATGGAACACGTTGGAAGTAAGTTGTTAACAGTAAACCAAAAGGAAAAGTGTTAATATACCTATATTCAAAGAAACCACCAATTAACACTATAGACGACAAATACTCAGAATTGTATTTTACTCAACTGTGTTTTTCTCCAATTTATGATAGCCAAATTCACAAAATAGGTGCGTAGTATTTGAGATAATTTGACCGGTTACAGCTGTTCTGAAGCAGCCTTCTTCAGATTATTTGATGGTTCACTCATGTGAAAACGTACTTAAATTCACTGGATAACCGGATAACTCATCAGATTATCCGAAGAAGGCTGCATTAGAACAGCCAATACAGGTCAAATTGTTTCAAATAAAATTAAGTTTATTTCACGATCGTTTATGGTTATTGAATTACAGCTCTTTTATAATGAGTTTACTCTTCCCTCTAGAGACAGCCTTTGCCTTTAGTACAAAATTGCTTATGTAATTTTGTGCAAATATGCGATAGATCACGTACTTTACATATCCAAAGATTGTAGAAGTTTTTATCGAATACCAGCAAGAATAATCAATAAATTATGTTGGCCGTAATAAGCTTTTTGTTGTGTATTAATTCAAAATATTATACAGTCCTTAATAAGTAAAATACCAATGATTTATCACGAACCGCCCAACCAATGGCCATGAAATTTGGTAGGTAGATTCCTCTTATCCCAAAGACGCTTGCTAAGAAATATGAAATGAAATGAGAAATAAAAAACTATCCACCATCTTTGATTCAACATGACAAATATTTATTTGCGAAATTCGTTATGTATTACTGTTTTCTTAAATATAATGAGGATGACTCGTTTATGAAGCTAAGAATCAATATTAGGAGACCCACAATAAAAAAATGTTAAACTATATTCAGTGTTAAATTATCCCAGCTACAATGATAATGCAGCAAATAATCTGTACACACAGACATATTATTATAACTATCCTTAGACCATTATTAGTTTAGTAAATAATAGAAACCATTCAAGCTCATTTTTTTTCATTTCTCGAAATGTTCTCTATAAAATATTGATGTCACTTTTCATTCTTCATACTAACTTCCCTACAAATACATCACTAAAAGCCTTAAAGAAATAATTTATGATGTAGCCGTGTCGGAAAACCAATCGAATCAAATCAATACATTGAAAGGAAAGTAATTTGCGATCGATTCACCATGGAAACATGGCGGAAACAGAATGTATTATCTCTTAAGCAGCTATAGGGGTTTTAATTTAAGTTTATTTATTATGTTTTTACTTTTCTTCATTATTTATTTAAATCGCTTTTTGATTGGATAAATCAATAAGTATAAATATGCATTAAATCATTTGTGCTTGATCACGGTAGTCGATAAATAAAGGTAAGAACTTTAAGAATATAATACCTATACGTAATTCGCACCGATTCAATCATTATGTATGTACAAAATTTCCAATTCAAGGAACTGGACGAAAATTTTCTTGGGGCCAAAATACATTAATTATTTCAAATATAACTGTTTATAAAAGGTTTTTAGCCAAAATTTTTAATTTCCTTGTATGGTAATAGTACATCACGTGTCTAGTGCGGAGTAGCATTTTGCATGTGAGTGTGGAGTTTGCACCCGAGCGACAGCGAGGCGAGGGTAGTAAAATCAAAACCACACGAGCAAAGAAAAATTCAGTTTTCGCACGAGTTGCGTACCGTACATTATCTAGGATTGATGGATTTTAATAATAATAAATACAGAAAAAAAACTTCCTGTATTTAAGTTTTTATTTCACTTTTGATTAATTCATTAGTGGTATTTCGGGAGGAGTATATTATTCTTCCCATTTTCGTCATAATCACTTAACTTAAATCACTCATTGCTTTTCACAACAAACTCGATATAAANTAAATACAGAAAAAAAACTTCCTGTATTTAAGTTTTTATTTCACTTTTGATTAATTCATTAGTGGTATTTCGGGAGGAGTATATTATTCTTCCCATTTTCGTCATAATCACTTAACTTAAATCACTCATTGCTTTTCACAACAAACTCGATATAAACAGTTACTTTAATCATGCAAATTTGTTTTGTTAAATGTAAACAAACGCGCTAATCGTGCGTTACGGTGAAGAATTCTTCTTTTTTCCGCACTACGGTGGAAAAAGAAGCGCTTGCGCAACGAATTCAACTACGAATAGAATCACTTTCTACGCATCTAAACAGAGATAAAATATTTACCTATATTTATATTTCGTATCAATTGTAGATAAAATAGGTTTCTTTTATAACCTTTTTTTAACCTATAAAATGTTAGGACATTCAAGAAGAGGAAAAGAAATCAATTTTATATAGGTAATTACATTTTAATTTCCATCTTATAAGAATGGTGATTTTAAAAAATTCAAAAGTTTCTCCTTTAAATTCACCCCGCACATAACGTATTTCATTTCCCTTTCGTTTTGTTGACAATATTTGGGGGCTTCCCTATTATTTTTTCCGTGTTTGGTTTAGTTTATTACACCTAAAATAACTGGAAAGTTTTACTTAAGCCTATAAGCCTTTAGCTTAACGGCTTACGGCCGATTTACACGTATTAAATTGTTAAGTGATTANTAGTTTATTACACCTAAAATAACTGGAAAGTTTTACTTAAGCCTATAAGCCTTTAGCTTAACGGCTTACGGCCGATTTACACGTATTAAATTGTTAAGTGATTAACTAAATTTTAAGTGACTTAATGCATGTAAAAAGTGAATTTAGTAATAAGTTGCAAGTTAAAATTTAGTGTGCAACTAAACAAGTAGAATAGAATTTATTCTATTTTTCTGTTTGTAGGTGGGCATGGCTAATCACTGGACATGCGCAATTTAGTTAAATGCACAAGTTTGTCGAAAACCTTATAGATTTGCAGATCTTTGTTTATATATTATTTAAACATGTTTTATTCGACAAATTATACATATATTATTTACAAATACATACATACTTTATTTCGTTCAAAATCTCATTTAAAATCATTTTTACGACAGTATTTATGGCTTGAACACGTTGTTCGGCGTCCATTATTCGTGAACTAAACAGCTTAACTAAATATTATTTACAAATACATACATACTTTATTTCGTTCAAAATCTCATTTAAAATCATTTTTACGACAGTATTTATGACTTGAACACGTTGTTCGGCGTCCATTATTCGTGAACTAAACAGCTTAACTAAATATTAAGTGTGAATACGTGTAAACGCTTACTAAAAATTAAGTATCTTAAAATTTAGTTAATCACTTACACTTAACAACATAATACGAGTAAATCGGCCTTTAGGGACTAGAGAATTTGGTAGAGGAAACACTTTTAGTATTAATTTCATTTTAGTTACCTAGGCTAGGGTATGTAGGCAATTAAATTGTTATTACAATATAAATATGATAGACAAGGTGCCATTATAATATGAAGGTATATATATTATATATAATATTACAATATAAAACTAAAAACTAGCCGTTTCAAGACAGTGGCCATTCACAAGTTTGTTTTACCTATAGCTATAACGTTAGCTATAGCTAAAACCGTATTTTACAATGACGCCTTCTAAAGCATCATCCAAAGACAATGAAATTAAACGAAGTCTCCAGCTTAAAACGTCCCGAAGATTCAATTTTAGGATTTTAGTGGAGGGGGGGAGATCTCACAAAATATCCGTCGTATAAACAACTCCGTTTTATTTATTTTTTTGTTTTGTAACAAAGAATGTGATTTTTTAAATACGTTTTGGCTTTGACTTTTTAATCAAAATAAGGGATATAAAAACGCAATTTTTAAGGACACATTGTGCAAAAGATGAATTGATCAAAAAAGTAACCAATTTATGCGTCCTCCCATTTCATTTAACACCCCCACTCAACGTATTTCCCTCTTGTTTTGTTGACGCGATTTGGGGGCTTCCCTATATTTTTTCCGTGTTTGGGGTTATTACACCTAAAATAACAAAAAAGTTTCAATTTTTTTTATGTTGTGTAGAAATTATAATATAGGGCCCTTGGTTTTCCCTTCATACCCTAAAAATTGTGAATAACATCGAGAATCTT
>KZ651301.1:165346-195591 GCA_001010745.2 Gerris buenoi | reverse complement strand
GAAAACGAATTAAATTCTGCTGAAAAATTACTAAAAGCATTAAAATAATGCATTGTCATCGTGTTCTGAGCTGTTCTGAAAGTTTCAACTGTCTAGCTACTCGGGATGTTAGTTAAAATTCGATTGCAAGATTTGTACCGGACAAACAAACAAAAAACCAAGTTAATAAAAACGTAGTAAAATAAACAATTATAGGCAAGCCAATAGGATGCAGTCGAGATTTTCAACAAAGGGTATTTCGTTACGCTCACTACTTTTTTTTCTTTAACCATTTCTTTAAAGTGGGGCGACCAAAATAGTGAAAACCATCCTTAAAAGTTTGAAAGAAAGAAAAAAGAAAAAGCCAGTATGAAATAAGAAAAAACCAAACACGAAAGATTCGCAACAAAATTGGCAAATGTTAAAAAAGGCCTGTTAAAGCAAACTGACATTGACATTGAAGCACGGAATAAAAGACACGGTAGGCAAGTCTTGACTCTTGACTCTCACGTCCTACAAAAGCAAAGAGCAGAGAATTCTAACAATATCGAGGCTTGGTTACTAGAGGTTCTTGTGGGATATTACTGACATCTTTTCTCTTCACGGGTCCCCCAAGGAAACTGACAAAAAAAAAATCAGCTTTTAGTTTATGTGTCTGCAAAGCAAGAGATATGATGGGAATATTAAGATTAATAAAAGAATAATTAAATAAAGCTTTCTAAAAACAAAGATTTGTTGGCTACGTTAAGGAGGAGAATACAAAGATAAATCATATTTACTATAAGAATAACAAAGCGGTTCTTTTGCGTTAACTTTTAAATACTGGTAAACATTGCTGCAACTGTGAAGCGTAAACAAACAAAATGGTAATAGAACATAATGCATTAACATAAAAGGAGAACATAATTTGAAACATATATATGATAATAAGAAGATTAGTCTAAATCAATTTATTTACTACTGTGAATTGTGAATATTCATAAATTTAAAGATTACCTTTACGACTAAAAGTAAACTACATTGCGCCACTATCATACTTCAACATGACACCGCAATATCAAACAGCCATGTTGTCTTTCCACGAAGAGGAATACAGACTTCAGATAAAATAACCGTTCAATTTGTTTTCGCTAATTTCTGTTCACTTACTTTAAAACTGTTAGACTACAACAGGTATTTATTTACAAGGGTATATTACATACTATATAACTTATAAACTTAAAATCAATGAAGTATACTGCAACTGTTACACAATGTTTTAAGTTTTGAAACTAAAATATAAAGGAATAAAAAGAAAAAGTTTAAAGGCTCTACTATAAATAAATCATATGTTTTTATAAAAGCTATAAAAATAATATTATTGCTGCAGAAATGATATCTAAAATATAAATGTGTTTTCATTTTTTTAAAAAGTATAAACTTATGAAGCAAGGTCTAGAGAGGCGCCGGGACCTAGATATCATAGAATCGGGGCTGACCCGGTCAAGCATAGCGTACCTAACCTAGAGTCAGTTCGTGCTAAAGTGTTAAAGCTGTATTGGGCACGCCACGCAAACCCCGGGCCAATATGTAAATGAACCAGGGTAGATGGCGAGACGAATAGACCTTCAAAATTAAACTAGACAATAGAACTGATTCTAACCAAATCCAGCAACTGCAAGCTAGATCAAGCATTGGACCAGAGATAAGATTAACTTTCTAGATGTAACACAAAGAGCAACATACAATAAAACCTGAAACTATATTCCGGAGCAGTCAACAAGGTTGAAAGAACTATTTAACGAGATGAACCATTAAACATGTTTTTGTCGACCCAACACCCAACGTTTAAGAAATTATCTACAATGTCAACTTGGCAATGGATCGGAGAAAGTGGTACTTCCTGTTTTATTTTAATTTACTCTACAAAGTAGCAATTAAAAGGTTTGAAGAATACTTACTCAAACAGGTAGTGAAATAGTTTGCATGGTCAATTTATTTTGAACTTTTTAGAACTTCCGTAATCAGTATTTCTAAAAGGTTGTAGTTATTTACTGTGTTGCACGCCTATGCAGAAGAGCTTTAAAATTTGAATTTCAAATAGTTATACACAGTACATAATTATAGGTCATTGAGAAGTACTAAGTATATTTAGTAAAATGTTCCTTCAACTTCAACTTCAACTAAAAACTCTTCATAAATTTTAAAATGTTGATGAAGAACTTTATAAACATTATTGGACATCTGATGAGAGGATCAAAATGAATTATTCCTAACCAATTCTTCGAACTTTTTAGAAGCAAATTAGCAGTACTAAAAACTAAAAAAATAACGCCTATTAGGTACACATTTCCTAATGAAGTTAAAGTGTGGTACAGCATAAATCAAAATCAAAAGTGTGGGGACCTCTCTTCATTTCACCTAGAGATAGTGGTCCTATAGTTCCGTACCCCAAGAATAAGGTACAAGTAATAAAAAAGTATACCATTGAAACTTAAGTGCTTAAAGGCCCTCCTCCTACACGGTCAAAATGTTTGCGCAAACATTTTGACCGTGTATGGCCCTGTTTGATCTTAGCGCAAACATTATATGTTTGAGTGTATGGCCTAAATTTGCCCATATGTTTGATCGTGTATGGGTTAAGATTAACCCTGTATTGTAAGTAATTAAAGCGATATAATGAGTTAATTAAAAAGTATTAACGAAAACGGAGATTAATTTTTTCTCCAGTAATAACTCTCTAATCAAATCCAGAATCATTTTAGCTCAAACTTACTAAATAAAAAGGCTTATTTAGAAAATGGTCTATTAGAATCAAAGAAGATTTTTCCTCCGTTAATGATTCAGCATTCAGCTTCAGAAGATCATAAATAAGCGGCTGTTAGCTGTGTGTTTGTTACTGGGGTAACTAAGCGACGCAACACCGAACCGTTCGATAAACCGAAGTAAAGCGAGCCATTGACTCCGCTCCTGCAAAACTTCCATAATGAATTAATAATTATTTTTTTCCGCATAAAACGTTTAAATGACATTGAAAGTGAAAAACAAAAGAATCGATTTAATGATAGAAAGGTTATTATTAAATTAAATGTGGTTTGATTCGCACAATAACCTTACTTAATAAAATAGAAAAATAGTCTGCCAATCGGTGAAGCACTTATAGCTTCCTCGCATTCTAACCCGTTACTTCATTGATTTTATATGCTTTTACAACCATTATTGACTAATTTATTTAATCCCCCCCCCTTTTGCTTCCGAGGTTACTGAAGGTTAAAGAAGCTATGTGAGCGATCTGTTTCTAAATCGGTCCAAATTGTTTCGTTTCTTTACACGAGTAAAAGTATCAATTAGCAATATTTAATGAACACCAACGGGTGAAATTATACTAGGTTATCTGCGGTTTACTTCCGACAAACCATCCAACTTTGATAAAACTTAAATGATTTTGAAGATATAAGGTGTCCAAACAAATATGGGCGCATGAGGTTTAAACTTATACAGGAAATGGGCTAATTATGACACACCATCCAAATTTCATAAAAATCCAACAATTAGTTCTTAAGATATGTTGGTTCGCAAAAATGAACGACAGACACGGCACCAAAAATGTTCCCCTATGTCTGAAACGGATATCTATTTTAGAATTTATGAAATCAGAGACATAAAAATGTTTATGTAAAAGAACTATCACACAGCTTCCGTTACCTCCAGTAAGCTCGGAAGCAATTATCCCCTCTATTTTATAATAAATGTAACTGATTAACTGATAGTAACGAAGTAACGATAACATCGAAAAAAAAAACTAAACTAATTATTACTACATTTTAGACACAAAGAAACGGGTTGAATCTTGGTTTGCACTTCATTTGTTAGGAATTTTGTGAACAAGTATTAATATTACAGTAATTATTGATTATTAAGGGGAATCAGCACAGTGAAAAACAAAGGAAAAATGCAAAGTTTTTTCTCACAATGAACTCGGCATCTATACAAGCAATAATTCAATCATCTAATGGTAAAAAATTAAGTGGACAATTTTAGCAGCCAAGGTATTGTGTAGTGAAACGGTTTATCCATACTCGCATTTAAAGGATTGCGTTTGGGCAATTGAACAAAGCTGAATAAGTCCGTTTAAAGCAGCATAATTTCACCTTTTGTATTTTGTATAGAGAGGAATCTACGAGCACATGAAACAAAAGAGTCCACTAAAATACTATAATAGCTTAAGTGACTTTCTATTTTTTTTTAGTTAGCAACATTGATTAAAGTTCTATCATCATAAAGAGTAAAGTTAAGTGAGTGAGAATGCAATTAAAGAGACACTGAAATCAAGGTTTTATTATAATTTAATTAGCTTTAATGTTTTATTTAAAATCAAACATGTTCTGATAATGTTAGTTAAATCCGCACGAATAGACATGAGGAGGTGTAGTTTCCTATTGTCCGTACTCTATAATTAAAGCCTTATCATTAAGCTACGACACTAGAAAAAGGTGACATAACTAAGTTAATTGTATCTAAAGTGGCATTGTCCTGTTTGTCCGTTGAACATGTTTAAGGTCAAAGTTAATTCTTACGTTTAAAGACATAATTTTATTTAATTATAATTAAATTAACATAGCCACTAACTCATTAACAGGAAGTAGGAAATGATAAGACAATTTTATATTACTAAGTTAGTCGTGTCAATCGAAAGAGAAAAGACGCAACTAGTTTTGTTGGTTCAGAATCTAATGTGATGTAAACATAATATATTTAATTTTTAAAAAATCTCTAGTTTGTAACCCATCATGCTGAAGAATGCTGAAGAACACAATTTTTTATCACTCCAAATTAAAAATTCCTAGATAGTTATCCGTTTTAAACATTATTGAACATTGGAATCAACATTGAATTGGAACATTGAATTGGATTCGTGTATGTCCGCCGGTCTGTCCGTCAACATTTTTGCGAACCACTATCAACATCTTAAAAACTAATACTACCATCTTAATAAACTTTGGATCATAATTAGCCAAATGTAGGTCCTATATAAAATTTAATTTCCTACGCTCAATGCTTGCTCTTCCATTTGCGTGTACAAATTTATTTTTATCAACACCTTTATCTTTAAAAGTACTCAGCTAAATTTGGAAAAATTGAATATAGTTTGCCAAAAGTAGCCCACAGATGATGCCATATTAATTTTAACCGTCTGCAAACATTTAATATTAAGTAAAAATAAGTTTGACCTTACTGGGAATGGAAACAGGTCCAATGAACCACACTTTTAATTCCCATTTGACTATTCGTCCACAATAATTGAACGCGAGGAAACTATGTCCCACTCAATTTTGTTCTCTGGGTACTTAGTAGCCATCTGTATTTTAAAAAAGATACATGTGTAAATATTTATTTCGAAGCAATGCGTATATATTTAATTAGCAATGCGTATATTTTTAATGCGTATATATATATAATTTAAATTAGAATAGACAAATGGCTGATTGAAGAGGAAGTTGGTAGAGTCAAGAAATACGAATAGAGCGCGTAGAGACTGACACGAGAAGGTACAGAATCGACCAGGCCCAAACAACTTCTGCTACGGATAATTTACTCGAAAAATACTCCCGCTTACAAATGCCTTGACTTGAAATTATACCTCTTCCTCTTTAAATTTACTTAAAGCACGAGATAAACAAACATAAAGAGAAAACTACCAGAAAACAACCAAACACGTTTACTATTTAACCTTCATCATTGGTTTTAGACCTTTTAATTTTAACACAATGAAGAAACTTCTATGCTGTTTCAAACCAAGAAATCAACTTATCTATAAAAATCTCGCATTCTCTTTAACTGTGCTGTTATATTACCACGTAACAATGTAAAAATAGCAAAATAGTGTGGCACATAGCTTCCTATTTCGTATATATTAATGATTTTATGCTATCACAACTATTACTGTCATATTGATTTAATTTCACCCGTTTTTAAATTGTGATTTGTTAAATGAATTAATTGAAGTTACGATATAGCACAATTTAAATAACGCAGACAGTTGAAATTAATCTGGGCTATCTGAGGACTACTTTTGACAAACCATCCAATTTTTTTAAAACTCAGAGTACTTTTGAAGATATAAGAGTAAAATATAAATGTTTGTGCGCATGCGAAAGAGAAAGGAATCGACCCCGAAGGTTGAAACGTGTTTGCGACCAACAATGGGCTAATATTATGATCTACCATCCAAATTTCATTAAAATCGAACGAGCAGTTTTTAAGATATGTTGGTTCGCAAAAATGGAGCGACTGGGAATTCGACAGTGAGGCACGGAACCAAAAATATTTCCTGATGTCTGAAACGGATTTCTGAATTAGAATTTTCGAAATTGTAGACATACATTTCTTTGGTTCTTTAGAACGATCACATAGCTTCCGTTACCTTTGGTAAGCTCGGAAGTAATAGTCATCTTATAGTTATTACAATGAACAACTAATTAATAAAACATAAAAAACTTAGTGGTCAGTTGATGTTAAACATCAGAAGCAAATACTTTAACAGCGGGATTTGACAATAAACCTATCATATTTGCTCTTTAAGTTTTGTTACAAACTATATAAGTATTTTATTTTGCATGGTACAGTAACAAATAGTTTGACCAAATGACTAATTTTCTAGGGAGTAGATTGTGCACATTTTTGACAGTTTGCACCCCAACCCAGAATACTGAAACGAGAGTTAGCTTAAGTAGAACATGATATTTAAAATATATTGCAACCAATAAGCACGAACTTATGGATTATTACATCCCACGTTTCAAATATATATATTTTTTTTTTCCTTAGAGGTTAGTTAAAAATTTCGAAACAAACTATTTTACATACAAGTACCATATCATTTTATATATCAAATACTCGTATATAAATGTACTGTAATCAAATCATTCAATATGATTTTGATTTGACAAGACCGGACACGCTACTAAAACGTTAGTAGTCATAAAACCGGTTTAGTGGGACCAATATCCTTTACGCCTCAAATAAGGGTAGAGTTTGTATTGCGAAAATTAATGGTTAGATTTGTAGAGATAAACAAGAAAGCTGCAATCTAATTTAAACATATAAATTAAAATCTCAAAAACCTGTAATTTAAAAAAAAAAAAAAATAATAATAAACAATACATTATAGAAACAATTGTTATCATTATCATCGTTGGGCATTGAAAACTACAACTTATGAATCATTAATTAAATGTTTAATTCTTTAGACTAAACAGTTAGCAAGTATTTATTTAGATGTGTAGTTAATTTAAAAGTATGTATTTTGACCATTAAACAAAGAAAATAATGTTGATCTTTTATAAATTCACCCCATTTGATTTCTATTATCTGAGAAATGATACCACAAAGGATGTAAGGAGAAAGTTTCAAATTTTTGTTAAGAAGATAATGATGCATAATGAGAATAAGGTAATCAGAAGAAAACTAAGAGGTCAAATGAACTAGTCAGGCTTTAACGTGGATTTATCTTGTTTAGAGAAAGGAAAAGTTGAGGAGAATTTCTGCGGTCACTTCTAGGAAATAAGAAACTAATACATTATCCACCAACGCTTTTATAGACAAGATCAGAGGGCGTCGGGCGTCATCAAAGCGTAGGTCGGTACCGTTATTCCAAGTTTTCTCTTATGTTTTCATCAGAAACATAACACAAATTTTAAGAAAGAATAGTAAATATTAACTTATTTCAAAAATAATAATAGTAGGTAATAACTGTGTCAAAAATTATTGGCTTGCACGCAATATGTGGGCATTTGATTAGAGTGCAAGGTTTGTGATGTTTGACAATCAAACTATAATTCCGATGGGTTATAAATGAACTGAAATTCGTACAACTTCGAGCGCATCTCTTTCTAAGCACGCTGTGCAGTATGAAAATGTATCTATAGCTATATTATTATTATTTTAATAAAATTAGAAGAAAACATTTTAAAAATAATGAAATCAAAAAAAGAACTGTACTGTCCAAATAACTAAATCTATTTTTTATTTATTTATTTTTTTTTTTTTTTGGTCTACACTTCAATATTTTGCTCAAATAAAAATTGTGAAATGGTTGTAATAACTTCATTTCCTTTGTTATGTCTAAATGTAACTATTCATGACAAATGATTTAAGTAATGTATTTTTTTGTGACTGATGTAGTTTTTTTTTATAATATTTTTCAGTTTTATAACCGGAAAATATAAAAAAAATATTTTCTATCACTGAACAAATGAACAATCAAACAAAATTTTCCCCAAACCGAGGAAGACAAATGAGACTCAGGGAAGAGGAAATGGCCAGGCACTGACCCTTCGAGGACATCACGACATCCTGACTATTGTACAGTATTCAGGACAATGTCCTATTATGACAGAGACAAAGAAAAAAAACAACAAAACCGAGAACCGAGACTTACAAATCCAATAACAATTAACCAGATACGCAAAGAAATTATAAAACTAACAATTGCATAAACAAACACGAAAACTCAGATGTACAATTCGTCTAGAACTAATGCAGACGGTAGAAACAATGAAGGAGAGCCTGAAATGAAACATTACAAGATCCCAGTGTATGACAATTCTTTCACCCTATACCTGCTGTATATTGTTTGACGTTTCCACATGTTTGAACAAATTCCCAATGTAAGTGGGACTATTATTACGTGTGTATACGATACACGTAATATAATAGGATAAGAGGAGACGACAACGCGGCTCTTACAACACCACAGTAATGATAGGCTTTTCAAGAAATCGAGTTAAAGTCACATTAAACATTTAAAAAGAAAATTACAGAGATAAATAAACGAGTAAGAGAATAAACTTGCTGTAATACACAAATATCTTTACCTTTGATTCATTCCAAATTGAGATTGTTTGTAACTTTTACAATTTAGAATCCAATAATATAATAGAGATGACGGTTATTTTACTAAAAATTCATACGTCGGATCCTCTAATTCTATGCAAAAAAAGAAGATTTATCTAAATTTAATTTAACGATTAAAATAAGTAATATTTTGATTAAATATTAAAGGAGAGAGAGTTAGGCCCTCTGCACACGGAGCAACTTAAAACAAACTCAACTGGAAACTCCAGTCATTTTTGAGTTGACAGAAAGCAAACCCAGTCTGTAATGAGTTGCTCCGTGAGCGGTGTCCCATTCAATTACACAGGTTGAAACTCATAGTCAACTGGTTGGTGATTTGAGTTTGTAATCAGTTTGTTTTCTGTGTGCGAAGAAATTTCTTATTGGACCGGACAATATCATTAGGTGACGAGGAACGCTGCCTATACTATAAGGTGTTCTAGAAACAACTAACTTTCATAAGAAAACAATGATTAGGAAAGGAATCAATAATAAAAATCTTTTAAGTTATTAAATTAGTTGGAAATTACCCGTATTTTCACGCTAAAACAGCGGAAACAGATATTGTTAGAAATGTTATTTCCTAATAGCATCACATCTTTCGTTCTGCCGAATTATAGTTGGTAAAATGAAAATTTGATAAAAAGAGTTATAAAACACGAACATAAGGTAAACACAGCATATTATATATTTTTTGAATTTAAAGTATATAAATATAAAATTCACTTTAGTAGAAATTTTTTTAAACAAATAGCATTCAAATTAAATGCTTTAGTAGTGGGAAGAGAGGTAAAGGTTAATAAAGGTTAAATTCCTTTTAATTATACATAAGGACACTTATTTACATCAAATAAAATGAAGAATGTAACAGAGAGAATGCGTTTTAAAGAATCAGATGTTTAAGAGTGCTGAGTCCTTTAAACCAAAAGAGGTTTTAAATTAAAAAGACTTTAAAATCAAATGGATCTCTCTCGACAAAGCAATTTAGCTTCAATGAGTACAAAAAAAAGAAGCTCCAGTTACACTTCTACTTCCTTATTCATCAATCTAAATCAATAATTTTCAGTTGAACCGCAATCATAAGGAAGTATTATTTCGATAAAAAAGCATACGGAAGCAACGAGGATGTTGCTTAAAAATTGATTAAACAATGTTACAACCTGGGAAAAGAGCTTTTTCTAAAGATCTGAGGATACGAGTCCTTCGGTGTCTTTTGTGACGGAGTTGAGGACCGACAAGAGATACAGACATGGTCCAAGGAAGGGTGTGTCCTTGTAAATACCTCACGCAACGTGCGCAGGACCTTGGAAAACAATTGCTTCCTTTTAAAAAAAGATAACTATCAAAAAAAGATGTAATTTCCTAAATAAAGGAGTGAATCATTGCCATCATCAGGTGAAGGATACATCACAATATTTCCACATCTGATTTCAGAACTAAAACTGAAACAATTCTTCCAGAGAAAAAATAAATTTTATAATTTTTAAATAAACGCCTTAATTATGTATTAAATAAATTCATTTTTTAAATGATATAGACGTTAAAAAAAAAAAAAACGGATTGTTACTTTGGCGGCATAAGACGTTTCGATTCTACTAATTAAAAGGTCATCTTCAGTCAAAATAATTTAATCTAAAATAAAACATAACAATAATCAATTCATCGTATTCTCTTCATTCGACAGATTGCTGTTTACCTTGCATTGCCAGGAAATAGGTGTATATCAATTCATGTTCATGTTATATACATCCATGAGAAAGTAAAAAGATATATCTACGATCAAGACTTATATGTTACACTACGAACAAAGAACAAAGAATGTCTTACAGACAAAGCTGGACAGGAAGTTCTTGAAAAGAGTTATACTTCGCTAAGCCTTTCAGTTATATTATTCTAACTATACATATTTAATTTATTAAAAACATGTAGTTAGTAATTCCAATTGATTTTTGAACAAATATGTCATGCCATAAAATCTATTGGAATTCTCAATAGAATTTCAAAAGGGGGAGTGTTTCACTTCGCCTCTCTCTAGGGAAGAAAGATTGTATCTTCTTTTTAAAAAAAATATATCACCATTTAAATAAGATATTATAATAAGAGCATAAACAAACTAAATTTTAAAACAACGCTCATTTAGTTTAAAAGGTAATGAAGTTATGAATGACTAACATTCTATTAAATTTCACAATTCGGCCAGGAGTCACGGTACATAAATTGAGGGATTTATAACAGGTTCGCTGTAAAGAACGTCTACAATATAGATTTTGACGCGACTTATCCAGCTCAGGGCGTAAAGAGCAAATAGAAGAGTTAGAAAGTGTATCTGAAGTCCTTGATGGTGCTTGCCACTTGCCAAGTCCTTGGTTCTATACAAATACCGTGGTAATCAATATGCTCTGCTTTAAAGACCCGTGGATGTTTGGAGGACCTCCCGTTTGAAACGAGGATACCTGATAACATCTGTTCAATGGCACGAGCAATAAAAATAAATAAGCATTTCTTTGTAACACGCAAAATACGAGAAAAAAAAATCCATATCAACACTATTCTAATGAAAATTATAAACTGAATAATAATTGAGAACTAAAACAAACTGCTATTAAACATTCAATAAGACAAAGAATCTTCTTGACAGCGGGCAATGCAACAAATTACTATTCAGAATCACGTCGGCGATTATAAAATTTGGCTCAGGGTTTCTCTCAAGGTGGGACAAAGAGTAATCGACTTATATGTATATATATTTATTTATTTTATTATGCTTTGTTACCGTTATAAGTTATCAGTTACACCACTTGACACGGTAATACAATCGATGCAATAATAATACATTACAGGCTAATACATATACTCTTTATAACTCAATATGTTGAAGTTACCAATGACTTGAAATTCAGTTTGCTTTCTTAAATGAACACTCTGGAATAAGAAAAAGGAAAAGGCCAAAAAATGATAAGTATGAAGCAAAAATTTTAAGATAAGGACCAACTATACAAAAAAAAACATTAGCTGTAGACCACAAATAATTCTGTTTAGTGATCAAGGTGTTTCAATGATTTAATTAACCATTAACATCACAGAACAATTTTTGAATGATTGAGCTATAGAGAAATTACTATAATTTTCCGACCCCCAAAGTGTGCATGATTTGTAAGTCTTATACAATCACGTAAAAAGACCTCGTGTTTACTACTATAAGTTAATTTTGCCAAATTACTATTATTCGAGCACTACTTTAATTTAAAAGTGGAGAGTTAGAAACTCGGTATGTTGTTTAATATTTTGTTTGATAAAATTGTATACGTTGTTACCTTGATACCATTGGTAGGTACTAATTCACTGAGAAAAGGTACAGATCTTTCTTTTGTAATAAAAATACTGGAGAGGTGATTGGTGTTTGTGCAACCTTACTTAGAGGGTTGCAACACCAGTACCTAATACAGATTAAACAAGGAAGCAATTGCAAAGTTATCGCGCCTTAATTAAACTTAAAAAAAAATCTAATTATAAAAATCATTAAAGCATTCAAGTAGTCATTTGTTATCATTTGATACCAGATTAATAATATTTTTACAGTTTTATATCAGTCGCAACCTCCAAAGCTTAAAAACACCACTGCATAAATAAATGACGGAGAAGGGCAAACAAATTGTATCACTGTAAACTTCAAAGTTTATGATAAAACCCACTTGAAGTTAAAACGTGGTCGAGGATAACAGATGCGGGCCAGTAATGAACCTCTTATCTATTGTAGATAAGAAATAATGTAAACAGTGTTATCATTTGCAAAAGGTGTTTGTTAATTTAAAACATTGAGTCATTCTGAGTTTTTAATAATAATAAAAATATGGCTCATACGACACATAAGCTAGAACTGCCGTAGTAAACAACAAGCTAATTTTAAGAAAAAAATAAAATATTTAAAAAAGGGACAAAAAGTGATCTACTTAATTTATTATAAAATTGCTTTGCTTAAAGCATTATAAGCTAACAGCTGGTTGTTAATTAAAGCCGGTAGCCTCGAAATTTTATCAACCGTATTTAGAAATATGCTTTTCACAGCATATATAGTATATAGGCTTAAGTTCTTTCTTTTATTAACTATGTATTACATAGGGATTAGTGTGAACAATGATAAGAATTTAAAAGATGGCAGTAAAACATAAAATGGATAATTTTTGTACAAGCCATCAAATTCTTACAAAATCCAATCTCTCCAATCCATTATCCTTCGTAAGATTGTCAATGCTCCCGCCTATGTAGCCAACCGAATTATCCACAAGACCTAAAAGTTCCCTTTGTCCAAATCCTCGCATCCCTTCGATATAAATCCTTTCATTCCAAACTCACTAATCATCCGAATCCTCTTGTCAAGAACCTATCCTCCTAGACGTCGTCTCAAGAGGAAATAGCCCCGAGACTTTCTTAATATGTAATAATATATAACTTAATGTAAATCATGACGAGTACCTTCAGTAAATGGCCTCTCCTTATCAGTGACTCTGTGTATATTAATAGCTATTTTCATTATGACAAAAGTCACATTATAATTAATATTTGTAGTTGTGGCTAAATAAATAAATAAAAAAGTAAATGTATAATGTGGTACATAATATCTAATTAATTTGTGTGGACATAATCAAGAAATCCACATATACTCTTACTATGTATTTTATTTAAGCAGGAAAGAACAAGTTTTATAATGAATGCCTCTAGGATGAAAATGTTGTTACGGAAAGATACTGCAATCGTAAATGGTTAAAAATGAATTAAATTAGAAGATTTAGTTAGTTCTAAATAGGACTGAAACTAATTTGTTTTCATGGTCCACTCAAAATGATACAGTGTCAATGATTACTCGCAAGTTAATTGATTTAGTGCTCTATTTAATTTATATACATCAATTGGACAGACCTTACAAAGTTTTATCGATAGAATATTTTAACTAGTTTACCATAAAATGGTAAGGGTATGAATAGAAATAGTAGTAAGACTAGGTATCTGAGAAAGCTCATTTTAAGTTTGTTGGACGAATTTAGTAATAATATAAAAGAATACATCAAATTAATTCTCATGATACATTTAGATGTAGATAGAAATTATTGGAGGGAAAAGGATAATAATGAAACAAAGAATTTGATGTAAAAAGGTGTGTTAAGGATTGTAGGAATGTAGAAGAAAACGGAGAGAGTTCAGATTCTAATTAGGGGATTAGTTTTTATCCTTCTTAATCAGATAAAGCATTTGACGTGGGACTTAAAACTCTTAATACAATTGAGTGTTTTTCACCCTCGTGAGTAAATTAAGATGATAAGATTTTTCTTTATTAGTTGACCGGATGTATGTCGGTTAGGGGTTCAAGGTTGGAACGAGGATTTCACTTTACACAAAGATTTTCTTATCATGATTATAGAGCGAAGATGATAAGATGTGGGTAGTGGGTATCCAAGTAAATTGCCCTACACTTACTTTTACTTTTTACTCAAAAACAAGCTCGAATTATACTCAAACTGAATCAGAATTACGTGCAATAAGTTACTACGCGAGATTTTGGGAGAAAGTTAGACCAAAAAAACCGTTTAAAGGGCTAACAAACAATTTAAACAAAATCAACTTATGTGCGGAGATAAAACCTAATTATCAATTTTTCTTTTAGCTTCATTTACACAAGGCATTTTTTAAAGATGAGATTNCTACAAATCCGACAGAATTCGCTGTCATTGCAAGTACGCTAGTTCTCGTAAAATCCGATAGAGTTCACTACTGTCGCTTCAAAAGCTTCGATAAAAAGCCGCAATGTTTTAAATTAAATATTGCGCTTGATTATTAATTTGAAAAATTATTAGGAGACTGAGTACAACTGAACATACAGAGATAAAATAAAAAATAATAAATACTTAAAATAATACATCATAATGTTATTAAAAGTAAATAGTTATTTAATATTTACAAATTAGTTATCGCTCATATAAGGCGCTAACTTATCATAAAAACTTGCACGATTATTTTATGTTTAGAAAAGCTACAAATCAACTCTAAAGAAAAACTATTCTCACTATGTATATTAATTATATTAATTCGTGTATTATAAAACGAGAGTAAAACGTTAATTAAAAAAATAATTGAAAAAAAAAAATGATTCCTCGCTGGGATTCGAACTCATAACCTCCGGATGATACCCTAGAATTAATAATATATTTTTTAATTAAAAACGTATTAACTAAAATTAAATTATTCTTACGTATATATATTATAAACAAGGTTGACCGGACAAAAAAATGTGGAACGCTTCACGATTTTGCGTGTCATCCTTGCGCAGGGGCCATGCTAATCTTCTCTGTATCGTTCCAATTTTAGTATATGTACCGCCGAAGCGAGTACGACAGTGGGACAAAGATTGCAGCTTATAAGTATACATATTATTATTTTGGCATTATACAAAATGGAATTACATATTATATTGTTAAGGGGATTTAATAATAATAATATAAATTAAAATTATTTTTGAAATGACATATTATATGTGTTACCTACATCATAAAAATGAGGTATATCTGGTCACCTATTTCTAATTGTCGTCAGATTTACATGCAATTTTTTTTGTTTCTTTTTACATTTTACATAACAAAACGATTCTGGTTGTAAGATCTGGATAAATTCAACAGTTACTTTTTTGGAAATACGTTTAGTGTCAGTTCCTAAGAAAAATGAAGGAAGGTTATGGTTGATTTAGGTTAAGATTTGTACTTTTTGACCTAACCTGAGCACAAACTTAATGTTCCTTAGAAAGTAACACTTAAAAAAGTATGGAGATGCTACAACCGGAATCGTATTCATAACCTAAAAAAGGAACAGTTAAAAATCCATGCAAGTAGGACAGTTAAGGGGATTTAATAAGCCCGAAGTTTTATGCCTCCGATTTTAAAAATTCCAAGACAGAAATCTGTTTCAGACATCAGATCATTTTTGGTCTCGTGTTGGTTGTTTTTGATCTGTCTTGCTAGGTGGGCCAAATAGTGAAGATTTACTTTACCAAAAATGATGTTAGTGTTTTAATTTTAAGATTAGTGACATAATCTCTCCGGTAAAAGAACAGTATTGTAATGGTCACTAACTTCAAAATTAGTAGGAAGTCATTATACATACACGTTAAATTTTTAATTTGTAAGGTACATAATACAAAAGTCATTAATAAATATCAATTAAATAGTTTAATTTGCCCGAAATATATCGTGGCGTCGAACTGAGATTAATAAAGAGTGGCCAAACAATAAACATTGCGTAATCGTAACAATTATAATTAGATACTATTATTATCAGTCTCCAGAATATAAATGAAATTATTTTAAGATGATTGATAAGAAAAAGAAGGAAGTGTAAGTTGGCAAAACAATCCTTAATTCATTAGAAGAAAGATACCAAATCCCGCATTTAATAATGGCTGCAATTACTTTTTATCATTATTATTTTTGCTTCCGAGCTTACCGAAGGTAACGGAAGCATAGTGTTCACTTTTGAGAAGGAAAAAGTTTTATGCCTCCAATTTTAAAAATTCCAAGACAGAAATCTGTTTCAGACATCAGGGATCATTTTTGGTCTCGTGTTTGTCTGTCTGTCGGTCTGTGTCCGCGAAATTTGAAACGTCCGACGATAACTTGAGTAATTCTTGACCGAATTTAATAAAATTTGGTAGACATGTTCATTTTACCAATGCCCAGGACGAGTTCGTTGGACAACGATATCCGTCCAAGCGTTCACACGCAACGCTCACATAAACGTAAACTTCAAATTAAAAAATTGGAATTTTAGGCCGGGGAAAAAAAATCAAAGTTTATCTATTCAATGAGACAAACGTTTTTTTTTTAAATACAAATTTTTAGTAAAACTAACAGCGACACCGCTATAAAGTGTTAAAGATCGCTAAAACTATAAATAGTTTTTAGACAATAAACAATGTAACAATAATGTTAATGTTAATATAACAATAAAGTGCATTATAAGATGCGAGGAAGCTATGTGCCACACTAATTGGCAGTCTATTAACTTTAGTTTAACGATTGATTGGAAATTAAATACGAGATTGCATTAAGATTAAGATTATTAATGAGACATATTTAATAAGTTTAAGCTGAAATAAAATAAAATAAATTCTAAACTGAACCCGCATCTTGTTTAGTTCTAACAATACAATCGATTTATCTCATATTACGCTTAGTTTTTAAATTTCCCAAAATTGGTTTGAAAAGTTAATATTTTACAAGATATATATTATAAACGTGGCCCTTTTGAATATGGAGAGGACATGGTAAGACGTTTATTTTAGGATCCGTTTCTGTATGATATGCAAGGTCCAGGAGACAAGTATTTCAAAGAGACTGAAACGAAGTGCATTCATAGACAGAGGACATGTCCTTCACGGAAAGTTTACGTTTCAACAGGGTATAAGAAAAAAACCCTCAATCTTACGAAACAGTATACTTCCTTCCTGTGACTAAGAGGTCTTAGTGTCATAATCCATGGTCCTTAGGATGTGACAGGTTGTATGGCGTATGGTAATCAAGAAATATTGACTCCACGTTTTACGCTGATTTCACGTTTCATTTAAAAAATAAAACCTTTTGAAGCATCTACTTGTATACATTATTGTTACCAACAAAAGTAATGATATTTTTTCCTAACCATCATTAGTACGAGGTCCTAAAGCTAATTTATTTGTAAACAAAATCCATACAGCTTTCGCATCGAACTCACCACAGTTAAGTTCTTCATAATTAAAACTTCCTTGCTTTTAAAATAAATTTTATTCCACTTTGTTTTTGATTTTAGTTTTAATTATATATTATAACCAAGGGATTAACATCGCAATAGTCATGTCTATCTTAAAATAATCTTAGGGTTTGTTCAGAATCACTAACCAGTTGGACCGGCGGTTTGTTGTGGTTAGTGTAAAGACGTATTCAATAAACTCTTGTTACCTAGAGGTCCAATGGAAGGTAGCGGTCAGTCAGGTTATAAATATAAACTGGTTTTGTTCAAGAGTGAATACAGTGCGAAGCCCATGTTTGCAAACTAAATTATTTTCATATTTTTAAGTTTCAGAGTAGTAGCAAGTAAAAAAGCAATGCATCAAATGTAGGGAGAACAGTAATGGTACAACATTGCAGAGTACGGTGAAGCAAACAATGTGGATGACTTTTAAATTAGGCGCAACGAAGGCAATGCTATGTTTACTATCCAATTCAATGAAATTGCTCATTGGCATTGCTGTGGAAAAGAACTTAAGCGTTTCAACTTTTTAAGTAATTTCATTGAATGACTCCATGGAANGTAACCCTATTCCCAACAAAAGTAATATTCTTTTTTCCAAATATTAGTACGAGGTCCTAAAGCTAATTTATTTGTAAACAAAATCCATACAGCTTTCGCATCGAACTCACCATGATTAAGTGTTTGAAAACTTCCTCAAACTGGATTAGACGACGACGAGATTAGGATTATACACAGTGAGGGTTCAATTGTGTTTAAATTAGTGAATGTATACTTGCTAATCACGAACTAAGAACAAGTTATAGCTTTTCAAATTAATTTTATTCCACTTTGTTTTTGATTTTAGTTTTAATTATATATTATAACCAAGGGATTAACATCGCAATAGTCATGTCTATCTTAAAATAATCTTAGGGTTTGTTCAGAATCACTAACCAGTTGGACCGGCGGTTTGTTGTGGTTAGTGTAAAGACGTATTCAATAAACTCTTGTTACCTAGAGGTCCAATGGAAGGTAGCGGTCAGTCAGGTTATAAATATAAACTGGTTTTGTTCAAGAGTGAATACAGTGCGAAGCCCATGTTTGCAAACTAAATTATTTTCATATTTTTAAGTTTCAGAGTAGTAGCAAGTAAAAAAGCAATGCATCAAATGTAGGGAGAACAGTAATGGTACAACATTGCAGAGTACGGTGAAGCAAACAATGTGGATGACTTTTAAATTAGGCGCAACGAAGGCAATGCTATGTTTACTATCCAATTCAATGAAATTGCTCATTGGCATTGCTGTGGAAAAGAACTTAAGCGTTTCAACTTTTTAAGTAATTTCATTGAATGACTCCATGGAATCATAAAATTGAACTGTCAACAGCTCGTTTTAAGTATTTATTTCTGATTCTGATGGAATGTAAGGTTTCAGTTGCATAGGTTATGTTTATGTTATTAGCTAGCTAGTTTTTTGGGGGGTTTTCCCTCACTGGCAATTTATTTTATTGCTTCGTCTAAACAATATAAAAGTGTTCAATTAGGGATGAAATTGGACCGTCTAAACGCACCTTAACCCTTAACCGAGGTCCCGATAGACCACTAAAACAATCGAAGGTTTACGAACGCGATCGCTTGTTGAGCTTTGGTATTTAATGACTCACGTACTTAAGGACTCACGGCGATAACTGGATCTACCCTCCGAACGCACTTAGTTGTCACATATTCCGCTATCAAAATTAAAAATACTTATCATAACCTAAATCATTTTGCTTTACTAACTTTAAAAGATTTCGGTAATTGTTTGTTGTCGAACCAAATTATTAGAAGATAAGTAGGCTGAGCCTTTCACCTTAAACCATAGGAAGTGTAACAATCCTTCAGCCAAGTAGTTAATCAAAGATGGATGTTTAATCAAATTTAAGGACGTTAAAATCACCCTTATTGCCAGGGACTTATTGGCACCCAGCAAGGCATTTAGAGTGTCAGTCATTAACAGCAATCAATATTTATTTCCTCCAGAAGGGAGGAAACATTAACTTTCCACCCTAGTTTATAGGGAGGAAAGGATCCCATTACAGCCTAGTTGTGAAAATCGTGGCGGAAAGTAGAAATCGTGGCGGAAAGTAAAAATCGTGGTGGAAAGTAACAGTAGAGCCAACTTATTATTCTTAAAAAAATCAGTGTTGCCTGTTTCGTAACTAATAGCAGTTTTTTTTTAACTCAATGACTCGACAGGTTAAAAGCTTTTTTATTAAATATTACAGAGTTTAAATGACACGTACTTTTGATTGCCGTGATACTTTAATTTTTATCGTCATTTTAAAATGTCGTATGACTTCATAACTGAGTTTAAACAAAACTTATAGAAAAGAGTCCTTGTAGAAAAGAGGTAGGTTACATCCCATCAGGTTATATTATTGTTTTTGATTTCTCGTATTTTAGAGATAAACACAAATAAATTAAATATTATTCAGTTAGTCATTTTGTAGTACATTTTGTGTATTATTAAACATTTGAGTTATAGAGTTATTATTATAATTACATAGTTATTGAAAGTTATCAGGGCCGCCCTTAGGCAGGGGCAACCGCCCCGGGCCCCGCGCTTTTAGGGGCCCGAGGAAAATTTTTTATGTTTTCTTTGATTTCTATAATAACTTTAAGTTATTATAGAAATCAAAGAAAACATAGTTGGAATTGATGAATTGCACATTTAATTTACATTATTTTTTTCTACAATAAGATGTTATAAAACTTTTTTTTTGTTTTGTTTTTAAAAGTCGTTAAACAAATTAAAGGTATAAACATTTGTAAACTTAGTTTTTAATACCTAAATAAATTGATAAATCGAAATCTTAGGTTTGTTTGTGTTGTTTTCCACCCTTCTGGAGGAAAAATCTTGTACGGACCACGGGAGCAAAAAGTCATAGCACCCTCGCTATAATTAACTCCCTCGGCTATGCCTCGGGATTAAACTTCATGGTTCCCTCGGCTGCGCCTCAGGAACCAACTAAATAACTCCCTCGGCTTCGCCTCGGGATTTAGACAGTATGGTTCCCTCGGCTTCGCCTCAGGAACCAACAATAACGCTCAGGGAGTAATGACTTTGTTTCCTCCCTTGGTGCGTAAATAACTATTACCACTAGATCCTCTTACTTTCGAAGCACATTTTAAGGGCCATAGACAGGGGACCTTGACCCCATATCATAATACTACGTCTACCATTCAACTTTCTAGACTCTCTAGAATTCTAGACAAACAAGGTAAGAAGGAAGATAAACCCAGAATCTTATTAGTAGGTCTTAGGACTAATATTTTACACTTAACCTCCGGAATTCCCACAAAATCAAATACATTTCAATTTCAATAGTTATCAGATTAAGCCAAAAAGTATGCCAAATGAATGTTTCATTCTGTATTAGAGCTCTAGACAATTTAATTAACTGAAAAGAAAGTCTTACGTCCAAATAGTAAAGTAATTAAACTGCTTCCTTGAGATTTAAACACGGCCGAATCAATGCAATTGAACCACGTAACTTACATTTGAAGTAATTAAATACTCAAGTAATTAAAAATTATATTAACTTACATAAATAGTGATTTCCAGTATCAAATTTCATAATGGTTAATACCTGAAACATAAAAAAAAAAAATATTAGTACTTGGGTAAAATTTATGTAGACGTATTAATAATTCTATTTTTCGAAGTTTTTAATTACTTCCACTACTTAGTTATTACTCACGAAAAAATTTACTCTGCTTACTTAATTTACAATTTATAAGTATTATATTAAGTAATCCTGTAAGGATGTTAATATTTTTATTTTAACCGTGACTTTAAGCCTTTATTCGTGCTTAAGTTAACTATACTAGTCAATTTTAAACAATAAGATTTAATAATTATGGTTTATTTACTATAGAAATCCCCCCAAAAATACATATTTAAGTAAAAATGCTAATTTTAAGTAAAATCATAAAATATTTAACAAAGTATAAGTAAATAAACTTTAAAAACAAACAACTAGTAAATATTCCTACTTAGAATTATTTAAATAATATCAACTAATACGAAAATCGAAGGTACTGTTTATACTTTTCTGATCAATGAAAGATTCACTCTCTTCTCAAAACAGTTATCCTATATTACACTACTAGACAAGCTCGTCGAATATAATAGTAAACGAGCTAAGAAGAAAATGAGGTTACCAATACCAGTACAAGTCAATAGTGTAAAAAAAAGATCTCAATTGTACTCAGTAAAGAGTAAATAGACCAATTACGGCAATTTTACACAAACAAAAAAAAAATTATTTCCCTTGGTCAAGAAAGTAAAGATGATAAATTTCACTTTCTTTCAGATGATAGTGAAAAGAATGCAAAAGGATAAAAAAAAAAAAAAAAAAAAAATAGAATAGAAACGTTAAAAAAAAAAAAAAAAAATAGAATAATTACTTCACACGTAAAGCCATTGTTATGTACTTAATTATCTTAGAAACTTTAATAAGAAGATTATGTTTGTGAACGAAGATGGAACAATACTGGACAACGTGAGAAGATTTCATACGTCAGAAAAAAAAACAATCAAACTATTATGAAAAAGAAAATTAATATAAAGAAGTAAAAATGTGATAAATTTCAAATTGATCAAACTTATTTTAGTACACTTAATCATGGATCGTAAAAATAATCACTGACTTTTCCTTCCCACACGAAATGTACGTAGTTATGAAGAATCTAACAGAAATATATCACAATTAAAAATATGAGTTATAACATTTATGCTAAAATACTATCCTTTGCATATTTTAAGTATGTATTGAGTAAATAAAAAAACTAAATATTAATCATAAAGTGTGTGATGAAATCGATTGTAAAATAGAATGTATATATAATAATTATTTAATGCATCAGAATATTTTAAGTTATAAGTTATGATACTAGTACTATTTGATAAACGAACTTTAAGTAATATATTAATAAAAGTGTTTTAAAAATTTCGGATAGTGTGTTTCAAAACACAAATTGAGTCATATTAACTTTAATAAACCAACAATAAGTACATTTAAATTAATCGTATATGTAAATTAAGTATTTTATTAGTTAAACTACTGTATGTGCATAAGATTTAATCTTTGATATGCCTGACAGGCACTTGTATAATATATAGTAGGTGATTATTCTTCATATTGCTTCTTCTTCAAGAGTCGATGTCCTGTTTCAAGGCGATGTACTCAGATAATATCTCCTGCTATTGTTCAAACTACTGTTTACAAATAATACAAGTGTTTTCATCTTTGACTCAACTCTAGTTTAGTTTGCATTTGTAACAAAGTAACATTTCCAATGGATTAAGAAGAGAAATCGAAGTTTGGCAACCGTATGCCTTAGACAGGATTAGAATTAAATTTCAAAAACGAAGAAAAGACACAAGAGAGATTGTATTGTTAGGCAATAAATGATAATACAGTAATCATATCTCTTATCATAATAAGTAAGGATACAAGCTTTGAGCAACATAGTCCTCGTTGACTAACGCCGCATGCGTAGAATAGGGTTTTTTATGTATGGTACATATAATTTATTCAGTTGAAATCTAGATTTTTTATTCTCCTAAAAAACGATGATGATAAAGAAATATGGGTGACCCATTACCCATTTCATCCATAGTCTATTATGGTATGTATTATGGGACTTAGTATGTATTTGAGATAGACAAAAATCACTAGTTTTAAGGTAGTAATTTACTTGGTACAAGTAAATTAGCCAAGTGGCAAAAAGTTAATGGATTACCTACTCTATATTTGCTTACCACAAATAAGGAATTTATTTGTTTAAATTGCTATTCACAATGGATTATTTTTAGTCTAAACTCTAAACAACTTCAGGACAAATTAACATTACACTTCTGTATGTAAAGGTCATAATATCACAGTCCAATTAACTATTATCACAAAGCAATATTTAGTCTAAATAACTTTGGGACAAAGTAACATCACACTTCTGTATGTAAAGGTCATAATATCACAGTCTAATTAACTATTATGACAAAGCAATATTTAGTCTAAATAACTTTGGGACAAAGTAACATCACACTTCTGTATGTAAAGGTCATAATATCACAGTCTAATTAACTATTATGACAAAGCAATATTTAGTCTAAATAACTTTGGGACAAAGTAACATCACACTTCTGTATGTAAAGGTCATAATATCACAGTCTAATTAACTATTATGACAAAGCAATATTTAGTCTAAATAACTTTGGGACAAAGTAACATCACACTTCTGTATGTAAAGGTCATAATATCACAGTCTAATTAACTATTATGACAAAGCAATATTTAGTCTAAATAACTTTGGGACAAAGTAACATCACACTTCTGTATGTAAAGGTCATAATATCACAGTCTAATTAACTATTATGACAAAGCAACATTTAGACTAAAATAACTTTGGGACAAAGTAACATTACACTTCTGTATGTATAGGTGATAATACCACAGTCTAATTAACTATTCTGACAAAGGTATTTTTTCACGATTAAGTAATTTTGGGTGGGTAGCCAAGGAAAAGAGTGTCATTTTAAAACCAGAAGATAATGAAGATTTTATAAGAAATAAAACATAAAAGAAGGTCCTTAAGAATTAAGTAGGGATTTTTTTTAGCTTCTTTATTAATTTGATACTCCAAATATTACCATAGAAGGGTCGTAATAAGGCTTTAATTCGGTTTCCTTTCAACCTGTGGTTAACATGAAGGAAACCAAATATAGGGAGTGTAGGTACTGAACCTAATCGAAGGTCAGTGAAATCCTTTAAAGTCTAATCAAAATATTAAAGTAATGAAAGATAATATTTATTTTTTAGGAATTTCATTTGTAGAATACTAAACTTTTATACTATTTTCATAATATTCTAAAAAAAAAATTTAATAAATAGTTAAGTAATTAAAATTATAATTATTGTTAATAGAGGAGGGACACCTAATTTCCTTAAGGTCTGAATCATCAATGAAAAACATCAAGAGCATACTATAGGTAATTTAAGAAATATTGAATATAAATTGTGTTGCTCCAAAACCTTCCCTTTTAATGAACTTTCTTTTTTTCGAAGGCATTACCACAGCGCCATTTTTATTGTTAGTTTTTGAGTTACCTAAAATTTTACAAAAAAAAAGTTTAATTGAGAAAAATAGATGATTATCTATTGAAGCTCATAACAAATTAAATATGTATAAGGTTGTCACTATCTTTAACATTTCTAAGCGATACTCATTTTTTAATAAAGATAAATATATTACAAAATATAAGTATTTTTATTTTTACAGTTAAACCCCTTTTAATGGACACCCCTATTTACGGAAATTTGGACACCGGCAAAAGTGTATACTAAATCAAAGTAAGAGAGCCTCTCTACAACGAACCCCCTCTAGTCTGGACATAGACACTTAAATTCGATTCCATGGACCCTAAAAACCTCTTATAACGGACCCTGAAATGTTTAGTTAAATTAAACTTCGGTAAAGAAATCTTATTAATAAATTAAAGATGCATGTATAATTGGTTTTAAAAATAACACTCTGAATTTCGAGTTCGTTGCGTGTACTAATATAAATCAGTTGTAGCTACCAGCCTTGCGGAAGGTTTTAAATTAGGATCAAATCAGGATTAAATGCCATCCAACCAATTTAAGGAAATTGCCAACTTACATTATTTTTCAAGGTCTATGTAAAAATTCCAAAGAAAAGAAAAAGCGAAAAAAAAAAAAAAAAATGAAAAGGTCAGGTCCAACATAATAAAAGTTGTAATCTTTAAAAAAACACTAATACAATAGACTGGCTTTATAATCTATTAAATGCAACCGATCCATTTCAGGTTTCCAAGTTAAAACCGCTATTACACAATTATTCATCTGAGGCATCAAAAAGCCTTGAATCCTGTGTTCAAAAGGCATTAAAAAAACTAATTCGGCTATTATTTATTAATAAATTAGGGAAGTCGATTAAAATATATAACATTTACTTTCAGTTTCCGCTTATTTATTATCTTTTCGTTAAGATTTCAATCTGCAATGTATAATTACTTAGGAAAATAAATTAGCCAAGAAGTATTAAAAATCAAAGGAATAATGTATATGAATTGTAAATTAGAGGATGTATATTATAACAGCCAAACAATCAAATAATAATTAATATGATAAAAATAATTAATAATGTCACTGTATGCTACAAAAGTATAAAAAATAAATAATTAATTTAATAATAGGATACATTTAATGAAGATGATTTAGTAAATCATTCTATTTGCTCTATTCCTGACGTTTAAAGTATTATTTCGATTAACAATAAATATTAAAGTTTGTAGGCCTCGACGATAATTATTTTGAATTTCTAGGTCTTCTTGGGTGACTGCATCTCAATAGGTGCGTCCCAACGTTTCGCTCCATATGCAAGAAGCATCTTCAGGTGTGTTCATGGTGCCCTCAGTTTAAGAACAATATATAGTTATAGTTTGAGCATGTTGTCTCTAAAAATCATATTATAGCAAAGCTTTGAATTTAATCACTTAGCCCCTCATTATTTGTAATAATATATTCAGTTCATTACTCTAAATAGTCCAGTCAATAAATAGTTGTAGAGGGAAATGGAAGGAACACAATTTTTGACTTTGGGACTTTGTTTGGACTAGTTAGGAGGTAAACATACTAAAAGTCCCCACTCCTAGGAGGTGAGCGGGGGGAGGGGGGGCACGTAGAAGGTCCCTAATTTCGGTTTTTCACTTATATCTCGGGAACTATGCGACCTAGCGATAAGACTATTCTATATAAAATTAAAGCTGACAAAATTTGCCACAAGATTGATNGAAACATTTAAAAAAAAAAATAAAATAATGAAGCATGTAGAAAAAACAGCAATTGATCTTTATTATAAGAGCGTCTAGGGAAAATTGTTGTTTCCATTTATTTCGTTATTATAACTTTTGTTAAATTACATTTTTAATTTATATCTATAATTTTAGAATATAAAAACAAATAACTGCCGCACCATCCCATGGAAGGCCATCCTTCTAGTGTATTAGCTTTCTATGATATTAAAAATTTTAATATGTATTGCATACATACAAAAATATTAAATCTATTTAAAACTTTTATATACATACATTTTAACTAATATTAGTTAAAATAAAGCTAGACTCCTAATTTTATGCTGATAAAGAAAAAAAAAAAAAAAATCCAAAACTTTTACAGACGAGATATCAGTTTTCTTATACTTTCACCAGTGCAATGAATTTTCTCAAAACAGAGGTATGAAAGGTATGAACTCGACGAGTTACGTGATTCAACTCAACACAGAGATCTAACAGTTCCGCACACAACATGTCACGTATTCTCGCATAGTTAAGGCATCAAGTGAACAACTATCCAATAACATTCATTTATAGCACTTTCCAATGTGTAATTCTGAAAGAGATTAATTCTATTAACTTTCAACGTTAAGTTCACAGAAAGTAAAATAATGCACGATAGCGTGAAGTCCCATTTGTTGAGAATATATTTTGATATATTCTTATACAATTGTCGGACAAATAATATAAATCATATTCTTTTAGAAGTAAGTCTTCAAAGTTATATGAGAGAAAGTGGCAACGTCTAAAGGCGTTTTTGAAATATATTCTAGTTTTTACTGAAAAAAAAAAAAAAAAAAAAAAAAAAAAAAAAAAATGAAAAGGTCAGGTCCAACATAATAAAAGTTGTAATCTTTAAAAAAACACTAATACAATAGACTGGCTTTATAATCTATTAAATGCAACCGATCCATTTCAGGTTTCCAAGTTAAAACCGCTATTACACAATTATTCATCTGAGGCATCAAAAAGCCTTGAATCCTGTGTTCAAAAGGCATTAAAAAAACTAATTCGGCTATTATTTATTAATAAATTAGGGAAGTCGATTAAAATATATAACATTTACTTTCAGTTTCCGCTTATTTATTATCTTTTCGTTAAGATTTCAATCTGCAATGTATAATTACTTAGGAAAATAAATTAGCCAAGAAGTATTAAAAATCAAAGGAATAATGTATATGAATTGTAAATTAGAGGATGTATATTATAACAGCCAAACAATCAAATAATAATTAATATGATAAAAATAATTAATAATGTCACTGTATGCTACAAAAGTATAAAAAATAAATAATTAATTTAATAATAGGATACATTTAATGAAGATGATTTAGTAAATCATTCTATTTGCTCTATTCCTGACGTTTAAAGTATTATTTCGATTAACAATAAATATTAAAGTTTGTAGGCCTCGACGATAATTATTTTGAATTTCTAGGTCTTCTTGGGTGACTGCATCTCAATAGGTGCGTCCCAACGTTTCGCTCCATATGCAAGAAGCATCTTCAGGTGTGTTCATGGTGCCCTCAGTTTAAGAACAATATATAGTTATAGTTTGAGCATGTTGTCTCTAAAAATCATATTATAGCAAAGCTTTGAATTTAATCACTTAGCCCCTCATTATTTGTAATAATATATTCAGTTCATTACTCTAAATAGTCCAGTCAATAAATAGTTGTAGAGGGAAATGGAAGGAACACAATTTTTGNAAATAAAAAAAAAAAATAAAAACGATTCAATGATAACGAAACAGCTTATGTCTCAGAATTAGCATTTATAAAATTACATTTCTTTTAGTATTATTCTAATGCGCAAGTAATGTACATGTACCGAACAGTACATTTTTATAATTTACAAAGGTATATTTCTACTCAACAACAATATAAAATGAAGATTAAGGAATAGTTTATAAGTATATACCATATATATCATGCAACAAACAACTTATTTCTCAAAATTATCAAACAAAGATATGCAAAATGTCAAAATTAACTGTTAAGCTTGTATGGATAAAAAATATTAAGAATTACGTCATTTTTTTCTTCCCTTGATGTTAAGTATGAATCCGTCTAGTAAAAGAAAAAAAACTCAAGATAATAATCTTTAAAAAAAAATATAAGTACATAGAAAATTTAATAGTTCACTCACGTACGCACTTCACAACACAAATCTGATGTTAAGACATTGTATGATGCAATGAGAAACTTTATAACTGAACTCAGTAAATATCACGCAAAGATAAAAAAAAAGCAAGATAACAATTAATTATAGAATTCAACAATTTAGATATAAATGGAACATTATACTGTTATTAAAAGGTAAATAAGAATAATATTAGAAATGATTTGTTATTATTGCGATAAAGTAGTTTTATGATTTCCTGTTATAAGAAAACAAAATGTGTTGGTGAACTTTTAAAACTATTATTTCTCCTTATTTACCGAACGACAGCGGTAATAGTTCATTAGATGACGGAAGGATGAACTAAATAGAGTAGATTGTAGATCATCTCATTCAATGGAAATCAATCTAAGATTTATTGGGGATCTGTATTGTTGTTCTAAGGTTTCCAGGTAGCGTTAAAAGAGCACCTTATGTTTTTTAGAAACAATGCTTAAAATTAAACAAGTAAGGCGCGCTTCACGTAAGTACATGAGGCGATAATCGCGGTTTCTGTACGATTAAGTTACAATTATTAAGTGTAATAGTTACATATTCTTTTTCTACACTTCAATACCTTTAAATTGATGTATAACATGTCATGGTGACTAAAAACATTTTTTTAGTCACCCGCCATATATACCCCCTTCTTGAAAATATTAAGTGTGAAAAATCGAAAAAGTGTCCAGTTGTCACAAATGCCGAGATGCACCTTTGTGCCGAATTTCATGTTTCTAGCTGCAGTAGTTTATGAATTGAAAAAAACAACGGACAGACAGACCGACAGACAGACAGAGCCGTTATATAAGGTTTGTTTAAGTACTTTGTACAGAAATCTAAAACATTAGTAAGTAATCTGGCTAGTTTCTTGAACATATGATTCTCATTGATAGTAGGGTCTAAAGGAAAAAATCTAAAGCTAACTTTTGCAATATTTCGACCCATCTTTGAGCTGACTAGAAGATTACTTTTTCAGCCTGTTGTTGCTAAAAATTATCTTACTCTAACCTAGACGGCTATTGTCAATAGTTTGAAATATTTGTTTCTAAAATTCAATAGTTATGCTATGATTGTCACTATTAGTTTCTGTATAAAACTTCAAGACAAATTTTTACAAAAACTATAATCAAATTAACTTAACCTGTCATAACTTTCTCAAGGCAAGTATGTGTTCATTTTCTTTAAACCCTACTATCAATAAAAAACAATACTAATAAATAAAATAAAATAAAGTTGCCAAGTATGAGCTTTAAGTATGCACAAAGAAGCTGTAGGCAATTTAACAAATTAGACGAGTTCATTAACCAACATAATAACACCAGCTGCTTCAAGATGGTGGCCATTTAAAAGTGTTTTTACAGCAAAAACTTTTGAACTATTTATTATTTATAATGCCCTTAAACAATATGTATTTGTCCAAACGCAATGCAACTACTCCGTTACTAAAATCTAAAATTAATGATATTTAAAATTTAGTGGCAGGGCTAATTTTTTCTTATAAAATAAGTGACATATAATAAAACCAAACGTAAAGTAACTTGGTAGAGGAGATAACAAATTCAAAACTACTCAGAACGA
>KZ651301.1:147779-163979 GCA_001010745.2 Gerris buenoi | reverse complement strand
AAACAAAAAAAAAATTTAAAAATATATATAAATAAATAAAAATAAATAAATTTTATAAATAAAAAAAATATTTTTAATACTTCTGGAGTACCTGCAGTGCAGAGCCTTTGGCTTTAAAGTTTTAAAATTTAATTTCAATAATCACTAATTATTACTAAAGCACATTAATCCCAAAAAAACTATTCAACAGACCAAATTAAAGTGCAGTTTTATTCCACCCAGGCATAAAATTAGAAATAATTATAAGCAAAACTCAATAAAAAGGTTTTATATAAAAATGTTATAATGAATGGAGCACTCGCTGAAAAGACGTTACTGTTCAATAAACGTTAAATGCATAATGCTAATTGTTTATTCATACGTAATATGGTTGAAGCACATGATAAAAAATTATTTTTTTAACAAAAAAAATCTCTCGACGATACGACACGGAGCATAATTATTGCGTCACAATGTAGGTTATGATGACTAATACAAGACATCATTGGAGTTACCGGTAAGAAACACGGATACATGTGAATGGACCGTACACAAGGTGTAAAACTTCAAGAAAAAAAATACAACTATATCTGAACTGCACACGAAGATGCAGACGAAAACTGATGATTTGAAATTATTATATCAGAGGAGAAAAATCATTTCAACTGGAGAAACAACGCTACATCAAACATTATCGGCTTTACTTCTTTCATATAAGAATATGACATCTCAGCATTTTAAACACGTAATGTTATCTTTGTCGGTTACTATCTTGGTCTCAATAAATATCATTAATGAAACCCCAGATACACACACAAACAAATAATCAAGCAAAAGCCTGTTTTTACCATTGTTTTTACCATATTGTGTGAGTAGAATAAATAAGATTTGATATTAACTGTAGAGTTTGTTTGTAACTTATTCCTGCACTTTTTTTCTTTACTTATTGACTAACATCAGATTTAAAACTTAATAATATCTAAGTAATGCAGTATTAATATACTATTGATATGTACAAACATAATATAATTATTATTAACTCTAATGTCTTTAAAATCTCTATATTAACCTTCAAACAAAGAGTATACTCGTAATATCTTCTGCGTTCAGTCTTAATGAGAAATGATCAGAAAATGTTATACGGCATAATATAAAATCGGTCACTCTTCTCTCTGGAACCCTCCAAAGAGGTTAGGGACCGAAGTGGTTAAAATAGAGTGGAAAGTCAAGTGTTACGCTAGAGTGCTGGCTAGTGGATTCATCAATATGAGAGAACTTATTTCGAAGAATAATCTTTAATATATAAAAGGAGAAATCTCTGTTCAAAGGATCTCGCCAAAACCGAATCTAAACTGTGCTATTGATATGCTCTTGTGTAGGGGAGCGGACGGTGAGAGAAGAAAAATGAGCCCAAGATCGAGGGGAGTTGTTAAGGTTTTTGTTCCTCGTCGTGACTACTCGTCTGCCATATTTGCCGCCATCTTGGAAATATTAAGTGCAAAAAATCAAAGTTGTCACAAATGCAAAGATGCACCTGTGTGCCGAATTCCATGTTCCTAGGTATAGTAGTTCTTGAATTAAAACCAGCCAATGGACAGACGACAACGGACAGACAGACAGACAGAACATTTAGGTGGTATTATTATTAGTATTAAAACATCAACCAGTGATACTATAAAATTTAGATAAGGGAATAAATTGGTGAAGACCTAAAAAGGGGATGAGTATAATTTTTTCTAGTTAATTTTTAAATGGAAGTGTTAATCTGAGGTAAGTTTTGTTAAATTTTACTAATTAGTAATATCTGGGAACAAACTACAGCAGAGGGAATAATACACTAGATGCATAAAGATAAGCCCCAGGGGGATGTTATAGATTTTTCCATAATAGTTTTGACATTGACCTTACCGAAAGTAATACGATATCATCAGGCTACCGACAAAATGCTGAATAGCTTGGATATAATATAAAACTTTTCGCAATACAAGATCAAGTTAGAACCATTTGCATTTAATAAGGCTAAAATAATTATACTATATTAACTTTATAACTTTAAAAAAATAATAAGAGGAACATGACAAAGGTTAATTAAAAACTAAAAATATAAACAATTATAATTGAAGCGGTAATCCCAGTAAAAGCTGTGAAATATTAATGAAGAATCTTCAAATTAACTTACTCTAATAACTTAATGGTTGTAACAAAAGGGGACTTTTATAACTAAAAGTATTATATTAAAACAATAATGTGTGATAGTAAACTTTGATTAACTAATGGCAATATTATATCATATTTTCATGTGTGACAACTGAATTGATGTTCCTGGGAAAAATACATCAAATAAATACGTAATACCAAAAAAATATATATATTATAAAATAATAATAATAATAAATAAAATATTAATTTAGATTAGGTGCAAATGATTCAACTAATTCCGTTCATGAAAAAAAATTATAGAACACTAAAATTGCTTATCATCCATAAACACTTGTTAATATATATTAAAATTCAAGACAATTGAAGTGCATAAACATTCAGTTTAATGAAATCGATTTTTAATCTTCAATTAATAGGCCTTACCCTCACTTTGAAGAATTTTATGTTATAATCCACGCATTTATTTTTCCTCCATCAAGTCATTAACTTATATTTTTTAAAGTAATTCATAAAATATCAGAAGACTTTTGGCACCATTAAAGTTGGTTGAGGCAAAATACCCTAACTTCCAGTCAATAGACCCTAACCCACCCTCATCTGTCATGTTAATCAATTAAGCCAACACAACATAGGCCTATCAAACAAAAATAACAAAAGCCAAACACCCTTTATTAAACTTTGACACTCACCTTTCATTTCAAGATCTTAATAACTTGTCAAAGACGCTAACCAACAACAGATTTGGGCGTTTTGGGAGTTAAATACATGGTTCTTTGATTTTTCTTTAAAGAATGCGTCAAAGAACAAGAGCACCATGTGCTGCTTCGACTAAAGTGAACTCTATTTCTTCTACTAAATGAAATGAGTTCTTGAGAATAACATTATTATATAGGTGTGCCAAATAGTTTTCAATTTCTTAGTAGCTATACAGTTTTTCTTCGTCCAAAAAAGTTTTTTGCATGAGGATTAGGGCCTTTTGCCAGGAGATCATCGATATAAAAAATGTAAATCATATAACAGTAGTCACCGCTTAATGTGATCACGGTTAATGTTATCAACAGCTTAGTGAGATCAAAATAGCTTGGAACGGGCCCACCCAATACCAATGCATTAAAAAATATCCGCTTATTGTTATCAGTATTTCGTTTATTGTGATCAAAGTCAAGTCGAAATCGTTGAATTTTTTTATATAATTTTCGGGGAAACGACTACAGCTGCGGAAGACTAAGAAGCGTTTCGTCTAAACACCCAGGATTCTCAGAAAGTACACCTCGCACCACCTTTTCCTTCCTCTACATTACTAAATAGACATAGAACATAATAATCATCCATTTCTCCCCCATTTCTACGACATTTCACTTAGACAGAGATCAGTTGTTTTTAATGTTTTTGTCTTTCAATCTTTTCTGAGAACTCTTTAGTCAAATTAGCATTACATTTATACAAGTTCGAAGTCGATTAGTTTTTGTTGTTAAAAAGTAAAAAGTTAAATAAAGAATGATTGCTTCAAAATGTCGTGATGAATGATTTCTGAGAAAAGAATGTAAGCAGAATGAAAATATGTAAGCAGAAAGGAAATAAATGTAAAATACGCTCAGTGTCATTTCAATTATTTATTTGTTTTCTATGAGTAGGTATAATAAACAATTTTTTATTTTTTTTATTTTTTTAGTATTACTCCCACCAGTAGTGCCTTTTGCTTATAATATTATTATTTTTATTTTATTTTTTCCCCATTATTAGTGCGGATTATTTAGGCTATTAGCGGGAATATCGGAATTTTCCAGTGCTATTTATTTGTATTTATATTTTGATCCAATAAAAAAGTAATGAAAGCTTAACGAATGAGATTTTGCTTATTATTATCAGTCGGTTAATGTGATCACTAGGCCCTGGTCCCAAAGTGATCACATTAAGCGACGACTACTGTAATTGGTTACAATTAGTAGGTTGTTTCCAATAAATAAAGCCGAAATATAAATTTGAGATAAACTGAACAAGGAGGATCACAATAATTAACTGCAACATAAGATTAAGATGTTAAGAGAATTAACATTAACATAATAAAGTAAGTCATAACTGATGTTTAAAACATGGGAAATATGCATTTTTTATTGCTGGGAAATATGCAATTATTTCTATTGTACAGTAGTTTACAATTAGTAAACGACTTGCAGAACATGCTAATGAATAATGAATAATATAAAAGAGATAACTAAAAATAATCATAAGCAAATTAATACCAAGAGTGGAACTAAATAGTGGGGGATCCTCAGGAATGAAGAGGGATAGATGAGGTCACTGGTCACTGTCGTGACTGAGAAGTGAGTGATTAGTGATTAGAGGTAAGGTGAAGAGTGAGGTCAAAGCTAGAGTGCCAACAGACTGAGCCTTGAGCAACGAAATACATTAGGCTAAGAATTAGAGAAAACCGGCCTCCATCTAAGCACAAGGCCAAGTTCGCCATAGGGATAAGCGCCTGTCAATATAACTACAAACCCTAAGGGCATTAAGCACCAAACCAAGGCTCTTCATTGATTCATATTTAATAAGACTTGGTATATAGTCTTCAATTTATTATTAAACTGCAACATAAAACTTAAAGTAGATCAATAATGACCACTTTAAATCGAAAAGAAAATAAGTACATAATTCACTAATTTAATTTAAAAAATGCTAATTGATTAAAATAAAAACACAACCTTGATAACAATGCTACAATACCAGTAATACACTATTAAAATACATTATTAACTTAAAATATTATTGACGTTATTTTGTCCTTGTGTTTTTAGTGCAAATACGTAGAGAACAGTTAACAGTTGACCCTTTCATAGAAAACTGATACAATCATTTCGTGAAAGGCTTCAGGAATGAGGAAATTGCGTGAGACTGAGACATGAAATTACAATAAAATCAATATTTAATTTATAGGAGATGTTGATGATGATGGTATCATTAAAAAAAAATAAAAAAAAAAAAAAAAAAAAAAAAAAAAAAAAAAAAAAATTGTAATAATTTCTCAAAACATTGTAAAAAGTTGTACCTAATAATTTTGCAGAACATGCTAGTAGTTTATAGGGAACTAGCCGTTAGGCCCGCGGTAACGGGCAGAATAATAAATATGGTTTAGAAAAAGAGCTGAGAGATAATTAGTTATAATTGAAATAGATATTTAAAGATATATTTACTGTTTAAATAGTAAGTTTTATGCAGTTATAGGTAATTAAAATTAAAACATTTAAATAGGAAGTTTTGTGCTCTGATATTCGTTATATAGGTATGGCGCAATTGGTTAAGTATCTGGCTTTCACCCAGGAGCCCCGGGTTCGATCCCAGCTTATGGCGCATCAATTTTTAACGTTATAACTCATTTAGAGGTGAGTTGTCGTTGTCGTCGGGACACACTACTCGATTATATAAAAGATGGGTAAATTTTAATAACAGGTTGTGTCTTAAGACATAAATATGTTTTATGAAAGGATATATCTTTACACATATGTATATGGTTAAAAGCCAAGTCCCCCTAACTCAACTATTAATTACGAAAATCGTAAAAGCTAGAAATAGCAAGTATTTTATCTATAATAAAATGTTGTAATAGATGAGTTCATCTTTACATATTATATCACATCCTTCTACATGTAAATATGAGTCATGTTAAACCGAAACAATAGAAAGTATCTATTACCTTTAAATTTCACTGTTCTTTATATCTTTAATAAGTGCTCTTCACATTTCTTTTATTTTCATTAAAATTTCCTTAAATGAATGTAAAATTATAATATATTGTTATTATTCTAAAAAAACAATTGATTTTTAACTAAAGAAAAGATTTTACACGGCAAAAGAACGATATGGAAAATAACATAAAATGCGAATTTTACTAGTCAAAATAAAAACTTATTTAACACTTTACAAAATATGTAAAATTATTTTCTCAATTAAGATGGATTTTTCGAAAGATTTAACGGAGTAATTTGTAAAAAAAAAAAGACGCGTAATAAAACTAATATGGCCGTCGAACTAAAACTAGAGGAAATCAGCTGATCGTTTTTACCGCATTCTCACCAACTCAACAAATATAAAATCTCTAAAATTAATTATAATAATTGAATATTACTATAAAAAGTAACAAGTAAAGTATTAAATAATAATTCATAAATATTATATTTAAATATTTTTCATTTAAATTTAACCAATAAAAATAAAGAAAATACCTGTTTCGTAATTTCTTAATCTTTTGTTTATGTTATTGATAACCTCTTTGTACTGTTATAAGAATAAAAAGAGCACTGTTTAGTTTAAACAAGTTAAAATGAATAAGCGTTTAAAAAATCAGCCTGATAAATTAAACAAAACTTTCTCATAGTAACTTGATCATAAATTTACATAATATCTCATTTAATTGCTTTATTTTTTTAAAAATACTTAAAAAGGGTTTAACACGTAGTTAAGTTTTTGTTTTTGATTTTTAACAAAATCATCATATATACATACTACGTAAACAAGTTAAATCAAATAATAATTTATCTGCTTAAATAAATACTACGTGCTTAAGTATCGTATTTAAAAGACAACACGATAAGAAGTATTTTTATTTTTTAAACAGTTTTAAAATGGCTTTACTTAAACTTTTCATGCTCTTTACAATAATCCGCATATATAAAGCGAAATTATAACTTTTCACGAAACTAATATACACGTTGAGGTATACCTGACAGTTAAACCTGTAGACGTAAACCGGAGCCTGTGTGCTATCAAATTATGACATAACTGCTCAGTTATGATTCCTGTACACGTTACTTGTGCAGTTTTACCTGTCAGATATACCGCAACGTGTATGGTCGGCTTTATGTTAATTGTGGCAATTCTTTAGATTGTTACCCTCCTCATAAACAAAATAGAGGAGAGTAACAATCTAAAAAAGGTGTACAGAATGTTCTTCTTTAGTCTGTTATACTCCCCTTATATTATAAACAGAAGTGTGATATTCCTTTGTCCCAAAGCACATTGGACTAAACATCACTTTGTTTTAATAGTTATTTATTCAAAGTCGCATTTAATTTCTAAAAAAACATAGGGGAGTAAAAATCTAAAGATGTACCTTAATTATTATAGTAGGTGATGTTTGTTTGTTAAGTGTTTTACTTGTATTTGTATGTAGACGCTTATCACAAAAACTACAGAATCGATATGAATGAAACTTTCACTAGCAAGAATCTCTGGGATTGTCAGGATTGTCATAAGCTATATACCACCAAGAATTATATAAAAACACACAGCCCATTCGTTTGCTAACGAATCATCAAACAAGAACGTTCTTTTATAGATATTATCTAATTATAATAAAACATGACACTACTAACTCATTTTTAACATACCAAGGCAACGTCGGGTAATCCGCGAGTAATGAAAAATATGAAGTAATAATGAAATTATTTAACGCAATAGAAGTAAAAAAGAAAAACATTAATGAAACCTTTTTGAGCTTTATTATTATACATCACAAATCCATTAAAAATATGGCAACATAACTAGCTCAATGACATAATTTTCGATAACCTTATATATATCATATATCTAATATAAATAATTATATTGTTAAAGTGTAAACATAAGTTTCTCAATGAAACATTATCATTTAATATTAATTGATTTATCAAACTAAGGGGATAGTTGGAAATAAGTTACAAAACATGATGTAATAATTAGATTNACAAAAACTACAGAATCGATATGAATGAAACTTTCACTAGCAAGAATCTCTGGGATTGTCAGGATTGTCATAAGCTATATACCACCAAGAATTATATAAAAACACACAGCCCATTCGTTTGCTAACGAATCATCAAACAAGAACGTTCTTTTATAGATATTATCTAATTATAATAAACCATTGACACTACTAACTCATTTTTAACATACCAAGGCAACGTCGGGTAATCCGCGAGTAATGAAAAATATGAAGTAATAATGAAATTATTTAACGCAATAGAAGTAAAAAAGAAAAACATTAATGAAACCTTTTTGAGCTTTATTATTATACATCACAAATCCATTAAAAATATGGCAACATAACTAGCTCAATGACATAATTTTCGATAACCTTATATATATCATATATCTAATATAAATAATTACATTGTTAAAGTGTAAACATAAGTTTCTCAATGAAACATTATCATTTAATCTTAATTGATTTCTCAAACTAAGGCGATAGTTGGAAATAAGTTACAAAACATGATGTAATAATTAGATTACTTTTGTTCATACCCTTTGGACAGGATATGAATTAAAAATGTCGCTTTAAAAATGCCTCGTTATGCGTCACGCTTCTTAATCATTATGGCTTAAAATTATTCCATTAATCAGGAAAAAGAAGATAAAAAAGAGAATAATCCATAAAAAATAGTAACTATGGTTTCCTTAATTCTCTAATTTTATTCTTTCATTCTTAATAATCCGTGTCAGAATTTCAAGAGTTCCATACAATATAAAATTAAATTAAAAGTTTTCTTCGACGTACTAATTGTTTAATTACAATATTTAACAACACTTTACGTCGTTTTCTTTCTTAAATGAAAGTATAAAGAAATACAGTCGGGCCATAAATAACGAACTTTCATATAGAAATTCTCTATGAACAGTGAATTTTCTGTTATATGCCCCACGAATTCGCTAGAAATTTTTGTTTTTATAGAACGAAAATAATTTCTCCACAACGAACAAAATTTATAGGAATATGTCAAGGATCTTATAAAATACGGATGGAGCACTAAGCAAAGCATACCTCCTGGGTTTAAAGGCCGATTAAGAAGTGTCGCCAAGAACTTGGAAAAAATCTACGTCAAACTACCAGTGTGCGCGCACATTAGTAAGACGAATTTCTTCCCGACTGTTATCCATCGTTTATTACAAAATGTAAGGTTACGTTAAAATCTAGCATTTTAAGCATAACCTGATCGAATTTCTAAGAATTTTTCCCATTCTTCTTGATCATCTGCAGTTATAACCATTGTACAGTCAAAGGGAAGGTAATCTATCCTACTCGGATCTTACTAGATTTTCCAAGTTCTTGGCGACACTTTTATCGCCTAGTGCTCAATCCGTATTTTATAAGATCCTTGGAATAAGTATAAAGATCCGACCCACAACTTTCTGCCAATAATATTGGCTGCGTATTTGCTTTCATTATTTTTTGAGAACTATGTTTAGGAGTTTCGTATTCTATATTTCTATTATTTTGAGTAGAATTAGAATTGGAATCAACTTTGTACGGTATAGAGAAATTTCTTACCCAAAGTTTAGAATTTATTTCGGACATTTATAAAGCTCTTGACTTCTTAGCTTTGAGTATAATTTACTCACTGAACAAATTTCTACAAGAATATTGGCTTGTAAAAATATAAAATCAATAAAGTACGTTATAGTGCCACACTAATTGGCATTGGCAGTCTATATTTTAAGTTTTTTTTTTTTTTTTTTTTTTTCGTAGGTAAAACTATGATTAATTATTAACATCTAAATAGATTTTTAAATGTTTTTAAAAACGGGAATCCTCGAAGCATATCACTACATCAAACTCACAAGATATGAGAGGGTCACACATAATATTTTCATTACAGTTCTATCTTTTCTTAAATCTTGCATTCTTCTCTACCATCAACATCGCTCCTCTGGCTAACGGTTCTGTTAATAAACAAAAGTAACTGTTACGCTGAACCAGAAGAGAACAAATAGATTTGACTTTGATATTCTTAAGATTGCGTTATACTTCTTGAACAATAGGAGGAAAATAGCACTAATAGAATTTTTTGCTTTGATCAACACCTTACATATCTACAGTCATTACAAAATATCCGATTCAACTCATAGATACTTTTAGGAAACAGGTCACCTATCAAGAAAACAATGAGTTTCTACTAGAAACTTGACTTATAGGCTTCCAAGCTTACCGAAGGTAACGGGAGCCATGTGATCAATCTAAAGAACGAAAAAATTGTAGGTCTCCGATTTAAAAAAAATCCAAGACAGAAATCAATTTCAGACACCAGGGAACATCTTTGGTTCCGTGTCTGTCTACTTTCGGTCAATTTTTGCAAACCAACATATCTTAAAAACTACTCTTCCGATTTTATTGACATTTGGATGGTAGGTCATAAGCCCATTGTTGGTTCCATATAGGTTTCAACCTAATGCGCCTATTTGATTATCTTCCACATGCGGACAAACATACATTTATTTAAAATTATATCTTCAAAAGTAAAATTTTGATGGTTCGTCGAAAGTAGCCCTCAGATAGCCCCATATTAATTTCAACAGTCTGCGCTCTTTAAATTTTACTAAAATGATACTTTAATGCATGTAAAAAATCAAAACAGTTTTCACACAGATTTAAAATACGGGGGAAGATTGCTTTAAATTGGATAATAATAAGTTTTAAAAGCATAAAATTATTAAATTTTACGAAATAGGACGCAAAGAAGCTATGGGCCATGCTAATTGGCAGAGTGTTTTTTAATGTGATACATTTATTTAATTTTCAAACTTGATGAAAAGATTTCTTCATGAGGGCCTTCAGGGTGTTTAATTTTATCTTGATTCAAAGATTGCAATAAGGAGTTCTTGCAACTCCAGAATTACTGGATCAGTATTTTATTAAACGGTATAATGATAACGTATAACACCTGACGTCACAAGTTAACGTTATCCCATAATACTTGACTAACTTCTATGAAGGTGGGGGATATTAAATTAACCGTACTCATACATTTCTGGTTGAATTCCTAGAAAAGAGAAGCATGTTCGTGTGTGCAGCTAATAATTATAGCGAATAGTTTTGTATAATTGTTGATGCCTCCGTTCTGTTATTGAAATACTTTATACTTTAAACTTCTCATAGTTGGTTAGTTAAAAAAAGGAAGAAAAATTCTTCTCACAACAAAATGACATGTATCGTGTCACAAAGCAGTACATACTCCATGGTAATGACGTAATGTGTTGTTGGTCAAGTTATAAAGAAAAAGCAAAAGAAAACTGTAATACACGCAATTTTTTTACCCAAAAGTAAAAAACAAATTCCTAACATTATTATTAACCCAGGTTAAAGGTCATAAATTAAGGTAGACATTAAATAACAAATTATGTTAACTAAACACAAAAATGTATTAAAATGAAACCCTGCATTTTGCAGCGTTAGAAATGAACGTATACATTTCTAACGCTATATGAAAAATAGGTTGCTTGAAAATGAGGTGGCCACGCGTCAACAATCTATTATCTATGCTAATCACAAAATCCGCTGTCCTGTTAACACTTCGTTTCTAATAGGATTAATACAAAAGAAATGGTGCTGTTGTTAACAACAAAATGAAGTGTGAAGAGATCACAAGTTAGCAATTTTCTAGTTAAACAAACAGTTATAAAGTTTAAAAATTACTTACAAAGGAAACAACGCTATATTTTAGACCGTATACAATACAGAACAGTAATAATATAACTTTTAGAGATAAGAAGAAAAAAATATATATTTTACACTTGATGCAGTGACATATTTTAGTTAGAAGTCAGACTCCATATATTTTGATATCATGGTAAATACACTGAAAACCCACATGAGTTTTGAGTTTAAATGAAAAACCACATGACTTATGAGTTTAAATGAAAACCCACAAAAGTTCAAGGGTTATAAATGAACTATACAACGATATGCACTAAGACTTCTTTTAATAAGTTTTTTACTGTACATGAATTTAGAAAAATAGAATACCTCCACAATTGTACGAGTATGACACAGCAGTGCACAAATCCCAAAACGAGAAATTTATAGTTCAATTTATTTGGCATGCTCCATAAACAATAAATATTCAAACAACGATAATTACATTGAATTATCAAGTAAAACGTAAAAATTATGCAAGAAGTTCCTTAGTCTTTGCAACATCAACTTTTTTTTTACTAATTTTTCGTCCAATTAAGCAGTACTGGAACGGCATTCCTGCACCAGTCCCTGTTCTACAAGCTATTAAATGAAAACCATCTATATGCTTAAAAAACATGCGAAAAAATGTCTGTTAGCGTTTAAATACCATTTTTAAAAACGACATATACCTCCTGTCTTAAAATATCTAAGTCCAAGGGCCTTTAGTTTTTACATCAGTATATATTTGAATTAACATTATTCTTTTTTTGAGCTCGTGAGCTTTACTGGTACGCCCATTTTTTTAAAGTTATGCTAAAGGTTAAGGTAATCATTAACGATTCAAAGAAAAAAGGGAACATAAAAGTTAAAAATAAATTAGGCTTCTTAATAAAAAACAAACAGCTGTTTCTTAACTCTGCAACTGAGACCGCCATGCAATTTCGGAAAGATGAGATTTTTACAGTAGGAAAAAAAAAAAATGTCGAAATGAAGAAGTCCTTTCCATGGACGAAAATGGCGGATGGTTGGGAAACCGCGGTGCAACCTTGATGTAAAAGACACGAAGCAGCTGTTTTTATAGGAGTTAGTCATGCGTGCACACTCAGATGACTTCTCGAGTTCATGACTTCTCTTTCTTTGTAGAAGAAAATCTACCTTACATTTTTGTCTCCTAATTCAAACCTACAGCGGAACAAACTAAACTTGTAAATAACAACTGAATAAATATATTATGAATCACCGATTGGTAATTATCAATTAGCAATCGTTTCCCCCGTTTTTTTTACCTGTCAAAATTGTTTTGATTAACATAAAAAGTATCAATTTAGCAAAAGTTAAAGAGCACAGACGGTTCAAATTAATCTGGGGCCTGGGGCAATCGGCATGTTACTTTCGATAAACTGTGAAAGTGTCTGTCAAATCAGTCAAGTACTTTTGAAGCTATAGGAGTAAATACATATTTGTGCGCATGTAAAAAAGAAAATGAAGTGACCGCAGAAGGAACTTTGGGACCACCAATGGGCTAATTATGACCCACCATTATGACCATCCAAATTTCAATAAAATCGGACGAGTAGTTTTTAAAATAGGTTGGTTCACAAAAATTAAGCGACAGACAAAATGGGATGAACAACAAACAGCAAATGGGCACAGTAGGTTAAACTTATATGGAANTATCTAAGTCCAAGGGCCTTTAGTTTTTACTTCAGTATATATTTGAATTAACATTATTCTTTTTTTGAGCTCGTGAGCTTTACTGGTACGCCCATTTTTTTAAAGTTATGCTAAAGTTTAAGGTAATCATTAACGATTCAAAGAAAAAAGGGAACATAAAAGTTAAAAATAAATTAGGCTTCTTAATAAAAAACAAACAGCTGTTTCTTAACTCTGCAACTGAGACCGCCATGCAATTTCGGAAAGATGAGATTTTTACAGTAGGAAAAAAAAAAAATGTCGAAATGAAGAAGTCCTTTCCATGGACGAAAATGGCGGATGGTTGGGAAACCGCGGTGCAACCTTGATGTAAAAGACACGAAGCAGCTGTGTTTTTATAGGAGTTAGTCATGCGTGCACACTCAGATGACTTCTCGAGTTCATGACTTCTCTTTCTTTGTAGAAGAAAATCTACCTTACATTTTTGTCTCCTAATTCAAACCTACAGCGGAACAAACTAAACTTGTAAATAACAACTGAATAAATATATTATGTATCACCGATTGGTAATTATCAATTAGCAATCGTTTCCCCCGTTTTTTTTACCTGTCAAAATTGTTTTGATTAACATAAAAAGTATCAATTTAGCAAAAGTTAAAGAGCACAGACGGTTCAAATTAATCTGGGGCCTGGGGCAATCGGCATGTTACTTTCGATAAACTGTGAAAGTGTCTGTCAAATCAGTCAAGTACTTTTGAAGCTATAGGAGTAAATACATATTTGTGCGCATGTAAAAAAGAAAATGAAGTGACCGCAGAAGGAACTTTGGGACCACCAATGGGCTAATTATGACCCACCATTATGACCATCCAAATTTCAATAAAATCGGACGAGTAGTTTTTAAAATAGGTTGGTTCACAAAAATTAAGCGACAGACAAAATGGGATGAACAACAAACAGCAAATGGGCACAGTAGGTTAAACTTATATGGAAGTATGGGACCAACTATAAGATAATTATGACCTACCACCTAAATTTTATTAAAATTAGACGAGTAGTTTTTAAGATATGTTGCTTCGCAATACATTAAGAGACAAGCCGACAGACAGACACGGAACGAAAAATGTTCCCTGATGTCTGTCTAGGTATTTTTGAAATCGGAGTCATAAAATATTTTCGTTCTTCAGAATGATCACATAGCTTCCCATACCTTCGGTAAGCTCGGAAGCAAAACCCCAATTAATTAGTTAACTGTAATTCCGGGGGGAAAAAAGAATGTTTGATCAGATAGATAAGAATAAAATTAATAATAATACTTCACTCGGTAAAAAAGTTTGTTGAGATTGTTGATAAATTAGATGCAGCGGTTTAAATATAGAGTAACATAAACAGAGGGGAGTCTTAATTAAGAGTAGTATGAAAGATGTTTTATTTACTGAGGATGTTATGTAGACCAAGGGAGGAAGAAATATCCGTAGTTGATTGAACACTAGACTTAACTCCTAAACATGGCTTGAAGAAACCACTCGGTTCGTAAATAGTACCGACATACATAGCCATTCATGCAGGTGCAGGTAATTAAATATCATTAATTTAACTAACGTTAGCCCTCAAAAAAAGACCATAGGTCCAATTGTTCATTGAATATTCAGTTCAGAATTACTTCATAAAGTTGATACTCATTCAAATAAAAACAATCATTTTAAAAGGGCAAGGTTAAGTATTCCCGGCTTACTCTAATTACAAGCCGTTATAAAAAATAATCTGCCAATAAGGGGGGGCACATAGATTTCTTGTGTCCCATTCCGTATACTTTTGCTTCCGTGCTTATCAAAGGTAATGGTAGCTATGTGACCGTTCATATATGAGAGCTAAATTTAGACTTTAATTTAAAAAAAAAAACAAAACAATTATGACAGCTTTAAAAATTCGGGGGTGGGGAATGAAATAAATGTGACAATAATGGGTTGTAAAAGCATAAAATCATTAAAGACACGGGTAAGCTATGTGCCACACTAATTGAGAGTATATGTCAGAAATTATAACCTGTTAGAACTAAAGGTCTCTGCCGGCTACTTTTGACAAATTATCTAAATGTCATAAAAATCGGATGAGTACTTTTGAAGGTATAGGTGTGTAAATGAAGTATGATTGAGCGCCTGTGGATAAAAAACAAATTGGTTGAGTAAGCTGAAACTTATAATGGGGCTAAAGATGGGTTAATTATGACCTATCATCTAAATTTCATTAAAATCGGACAAGTATACTTAAAGATATGTTGTTAATTGACACTGAAATGAAACTGGTGAAGTAATTTGTTTCCGAAGAATAAGAGAGAAAAATGCTTTAAAAACAACACTCCACATAATACTTCCTCTCACAGGAGAAGCTCCTGCTCCCAGAGAATCCTGTGGTGGCTTAAGTCTATGGAATTGAGCGGACTTTCGAGATCAGTTCGAGATGCTATTTATTTGAAGGAAGATAGTAATTTTCAAACAGTTAGAGAGCAAAAGTTCAAAACCGTGAGGTTGGGTAAGAAGATAGAAATAAACAGAAATTATTAACAGACATCTAGTGGAGGTGGAAGAAAGGGTTAAAACCCCCTGGACACTCAGCTCTTTGCTGCACCGCTTTTTGAAAAATGATTTTAAATAGATAATTGTATAATTGGAACATAATTGGTATTGAAATTGTTCAATTTAGAAGGCAATTGAAATCTCGATATTCAGCAAAAAAAAATCAAATTTTTTTAACTTTTACACTATTAACTCTTCAAAATAAATTAAAACTGGTTTAAACAGACATGAAATACAAATATTTAAGTAGGTGATTAATATGAACGATTATCAAATATCAGAGAATGACAAAGATAATGTACATAGAACACGGTAACAAAGCCATAAATTATGCCTGATAATTAGGAGCAAGAGATTATTAATTTAGGCCTTTTATAATTAAGGTTTCAACGTAATTATTTACATTAT
>KZ651301.1:128512-138903 GCA_001010745.2 Gerris buenoi | reverse complement strand
GCACATAGAAACAACTAAGGTAAAGAATACAGGGAAAAAAAAATAATAATAAAAAATATAATATTCAATATAAAATGTTAAATGTTCTTACGAAAACTCGCAAAAACCTAAATGGAAAAACCTGAGTTAAGTAATTATGAACTCATACTCATAATTTATGAAATTTTGTACTGAGTTGACTCGCACCGATTTTCAAATACTACCTCGGTACATAGTTGCCTTTTTTATGAGTTCAAATGCTTCTTTCAAACATGCTTCGACATCAAAATCATTCTTAAATTTATCTGATATAGGCGTCCGATACTGAATCCACTTGTATTAGTCCAGTATTTGTTGTATTAGTTGTGTTATCCATTGTATTAGTATTATCACATTGGCAATATATTACCATAAAAAAAAATCATAAAATTAGTTGAATATTGCTGTACACATCATAATTTCATTATTTAAAATTACAAATAGGCAAATGAATTAATTTGGTTACATTTCTAATCTTATTGTTAGTCCTGATATTAGATTTAATTATTACCATTATTTAATAATAATTATAATTAATTATTTATTATTAAAACAGTAGAATCTTTGGTGTTAGATTGAAACCTATAATTTAACTTTATACATAACTATCAAACCTCATATAAGCATATTTACATAAATTAAATTACATGCATGTAACCTCTTAACCCATTGCAGGTGTGCACGGTTCTTATTAATTACCGATTACACAGCACCACAGAAATCAGTAATCATAAAGAGTTTTCTCTTTTATTGGGTGAGTTAAAAGAGGCTTAGTAGCCATAACGCTTCTTACATGGTAATCATTTTGAGTGAAAAACCATATTTTGATTCATTTAATTACAAATTACAATGTTCGCAGATTAACAGGGAATATTTTTTTGTATTTTATTCTCTACTTCAGATTTTGTTTTTGCATATATTGGAGAATGTAAGGCAAGTCTAATGAATTTTTTTTGAATTTGTGAATGGATTTTTTTTTCTTTTGGGTTTTAGTCCCGATCTGCCAGGGTTATTACAGGTTATAATTCCAAATAAATTCTAATGAATTGATTTGGAATTATCTGAAGTTATTTATTATGTTTGAATTATATACATGAAAATAGTCCAAGCAGCACAAGCATACGTAAAGATGAGTTACATATTGATTTAGTAGTAGATCCCTAATGTGTTTTTGTTATCTAATCTCTAATCTATTAATTATGACAAATGACAATCCTCAACAAAGAAAAAGTATAGCTTGATGAATATTAAATTTTTGATTTTGTCTTAGATTATAGTATTAATAAAAATCTAATTAGATTTTGATTTTGCTTTGTGAGTGTTAATTATCATATTACCAAAGTAGTATTATAGAATAGTCTTCTATGTAGGTATATGTATAGGTATAATTAACGAATGGAAAAATGCCTAGACAGAAACCCGTTTCAGACCTCAGACAATACGTGTATTTTTGGTCCCAGTCTTTTAATATTTTTGCGAACTACCATATCTTAAAAACTTGTCTGATTTTTGAAGTTTTTTTGAAAATTATAGTTAGCCTAATTTTTTTTTAATTTGAGGTCACATTTATTTGTATATTAAAAGTTACTTGGAATGAATGATTCAATCATTTCCTTTTTTTTTCTTACCTCTATGTTAATTACCTATGCTATTGAGTTAATTAAAAGAAAATTTTTGCTTACATTATCAGAAGTATTATCTGTAATATTTTTTAAATTTTACATATTTATTTATTTTCTTTATTATTTTATATTAATGACAACCATTTCTCTTGATTTCCCCTAAGAGTTGGTTGACCTTCACTTAACTCCTCTCTCCTTAATGCAAGAAACCTAATAAAAGCATCCCCTATAAAGCCTTGACACAAATAATTTAAATCTCACTTAAATAAAAAAAGACACACTATTTCATTTTTACTTCACTAACACATTTTTTTGGTTTTCAGTTTTTGGTCTTAAGTTACTTCTTAATTTCACGATTTAATAATGTCACTTGCTATTATTCTGTAATATAGGAAATTTAAACCAAAATTATGAATTATTTTTCATTATAGATACAAAATTTAGTTAGATATTAACCTTGACTAGCTCAAATATTAGTGAATAACTTAATAAGCCACTTAAATTTAAACCATTCATTATAATCCAACAACCTTCAATATTCACTAATTTTGAGATCAAGCTAAATTGTCAATATTAGTATGATTCACTCAGAGCCAAGCTTGTCCCAATAGGAAAACATTCCAATCGAGCTAGTTTACAAAATATTCAACTACCCCGTGTTTGGATTATATACCTTTGAAGCAAATTCTTATCAGCCAAGAAGTAAGCTAAGCTTGTCGGTATTCTTACTCGAGGGAAAAAAATTCGTTGAACATCTCAACAGATTCTCGTTGAGAATCTCAACCTCACGATTTCGAACTGAAAGGTACAATAGTTTTATTCTCATCCTAAGTAGAACAAGCTATTTCGAAATATGTTATCGAACACGGAAACTAAACTAGAGCTATATTTAATAATGGTCAATCCCCATCTAAAAGAGTAACATTCGGAACTCGTAAATCAGATAAAATTTATCTTAAGAAGAAAAACTATAAATGCTTATTCATAAATATGAAATGAAATAAAGGAAGCTTATACCTTGAATTAAATTATAATAAAAGTTCTTATCATTAAAAATTCCAAGTATTTTTCCTCATTATAATAAAATAAGGTTAAACTCAGAATGAGAACAGTAACTCAAAAAAACAAATAAGACCTTATAACTATATTTTCTGCAAATAATTTACTTGTGGGAACAGTAAGTAGTTATTATTTGAGACGTAATTTATGATTATAATTACAAAATAGAAAAAGATCACAAGAAAAGATCAACAAGAACCAGAAAAATATTCGCCATTATAGTGAACATAAGTTTCAATCAAATCATGAAAAGGTGAAGCAACATTCAACCATACATCAAATTAAATTAGATGGGATATGGGAATAATGTGTAATGGACACGAGATATTGATAAATTAACTAAAAAGGAATTGCAACGTGGATAAAAGCATCTAAAAAAAAATAATTTGGTCAATCGTTCTTGCGGATTTTCCAACAAAATCATTGAAATGCAATGATTTGGTTGAAACTTAACCTTACGAATGAGATCACGAGGAATTTTTGCATCTAAATAAATTAGTAAAAGATGTCTGTGTGCAAGAGATTATACAGAGATGCTAGTTTAAAGATGACATATAGGATAGGGTTCAACTTAGTCGGGGAAAGGTTACATTTACTGACCAAATCGAAAGAATTGCGAAAAAAGTGTACCAACTACCTTATGAAGCTTATGAGCGAGACTAAATAACAAAATACAACCAAGAATATTGAAATGAATTTATTAATCTAATTTCTATTCTGTTCTTTTATTAAATATATTATAAAATTATTTATTATTATATTATTAAATTTTCTATTCATGCATGTCATTTAAAATTATATTTAAAATGCCATACCTTCTTATGAGGAATTATAATAATAATATACTTTTTTGTACATTTATTTTTCACTAGTTTGTTAGTTTCCTCATTTTATAAAAGTATTATTTTTTTTAAAAATACATTTATTATTATATCTTCAATACATTCCTCATACTCAATACATCAATTAACAATAATAATAATAATAATAATACAATTAAGTAGAACACAACAAACTGTAGTAACTGTGGAACTGAGGCAGGTTAGGTTAGCATCGGCTAACCTAAATTTGCCTACCGATCATCTTGTCTTGAAGTCATCCAAAATTTCAACTTCTTTTAAGTTAAATAATCTAGCAAGAATATTACCTTTGTATACAACCATCGGCATAGAATTATCGTGTTATTGCAGTGATTGTGTGTTCGAATACAAAGTAAAAAAATGTACGATACTTTGGAAAATATATACCACAAAACTGCGTGTAAATTAAAACTTTTTTTTTTTAATAAACTCACGCCTCCTTTAAAATTCTTCTACGCCCCTCAGGTTGAGAATCACTGTGTTAAATGATGTTTTAGTCATGAATATATCCCGGAGGGAACGAAATATACACAAGTTAATAAAGAATTAATGTTGGTTTAGTTGTTTTTCTTTATTGGAACCTAAACCACGTAAATAGAAGAATTTATGCATCGATAACTCGTGATCTCCCATTTAAAAAAAAAGTGATGTAAATGTCCCTAATATATAATATGCATAATAAAACTTCAGTACAATGTAACGAAAGTTATTGTGAATTAATCATAGTTTATTCTTGTAAAGATTGTTGCTAAAGTACAGAAAACCCTTTGAAACAATCATTCAACGTAAGAAGAAAAAATGAGATTAAATCGGCATGATTTAACGGCATGTTAAAGCAATTCGAAATACACTGGAAAAAACATTATTTGTACTTAAATTCTCTCATTCAAAGATTAGTCTTTGATTAAAACGGAACAAGAGTAATCGTAACAAATAGAAGGAAAGGAAACAATAAAAAAAGAAGATTGAGCTCAAAGAATTAAATCGATACGGATCTGTCTAATCACGTTTTCTGCATTATAAGGTCAACAATGCTCGAGACAATAGAATCGAGGGAATTAAAAGAAGACACGGACCAAGTTCAACAAACCTTGAGACGGATGAACCCACCGACAAGTTAAGTATTTCTCACAGAAACTCGCTTGAATAATGATAATAGCACGGCTTGCAAGTGAACTCAGTTCAGCACGAGAATATAATATTTAGGATCAAGATAAATCCTTGATTTATTTATTTATTGTAATAAAAACACTTTTTTAATAAATGTTTTAAAATACCGCCGAATCGACTAGACTACTGGACTATTAAAATTTCAGGGTCAGTTAACTCTCAATATTTATGGATAGATACAGATATAAGTACAGTGGCAGGCTAAAGACCACAGATGACTTAAGCCAGCCAAAGAGCTTATATATAACTAAGAGCTATATATAATTATACGAGCCATGCTTGATTTTTTAAAAAAAGAGGTTCCGGTACTGTGACATTGTGGTCAAATAGTTTTGACATTTTTAAAAAAAATTGAAATTTNTATTAATTGTGTTTATTTATTAATACTAACAATTTTCTATTTACATAAATTACTCGATCGTTTTGCTCTAAACCACATCCATAACAAAATATAAATATTCAATAGAAATAAATTTAATCTAGATATAACTAACCCAGTACAGTACACAGTACGTATAGATTAATTTTTACGTTTTTGGTAGTATTCATACTACGGAACATTTACATTTTAATTTTAATCAAATTATAATTATTATTAACTACGGGAAACATACAGAGAAAAATAGACTCCAGCGCCGGGATTTGGACCACGGGCCTCTAGTACGTATAGAGTAATTGGAGGGAACTAAATAGAATTATCAACATCGTAAAGAGCATGATCAGTTAAAGCAAATTCTATAGCTTAAGTTTCCGCGGTCTAATTCTAATAAATCCAGATCTTCCAGTCCGGAGGAGATCGTACAGAGATTTAGCAAATATCTGGCGCGTGGAAGATCTATTTTTTTTCAGTTATAAGTATACTCTTGGCATTGCAAAATATTACTTAAATATGATAAAAATAAAATCACGTAGACGTAGGCTATTGCGAGTAGCAAACCCACTACTCGTTAGTTGTGGTGAGCCTATAANAAACTCGCTTGAATAATGATAATAGCACGGCTTGCAAGTGAACTCAGTTCAGCACGAGAATATAATATTTAGGATCAAGATAAATCCTTGATTTATTTATTTATTGTAATAAAAACACTTTTTTAATAAATGTTTTAAAATACCGCCGAATCGACTAGACTACTGGACTATTAAAATTTCAGGGTCAGTTAACTCTCAATATTTATGGATAGATACAGATATAAGTACAGTGGCAGGCTAAAGACCACAGATGACTTAAGCCAGCCAAAGAGCTTATATATAACTAAGAGCTATATATAATTATACGAGCCATGCTTGATTTTTTAAAAAAAGAGGTTCCGGTACTGTGACATTGTGGTCAAATAGTTTTGACATTTTTAAAAAAAATTGAAATTTTTAATGTAATAACGAAATAGGAAACAACAAAGGTTACGTTCTTTTTAATTTCTCTCAATATTTGCATCATTGAGTACTTTGATATTTTTTTATGTGTCATACTAACAATTGACAAACTCAAATCATATGCTTGCTCTTTGACAATATAGTGAGATAAGGCTGTCAACAAACCAATATTATATCCTCACTAGAGCACTTCAATAATAGAACTGCTCAGAAACTAAATGTAAATAACAAACACTTGGTGGATACGAGAGCGAAGATAATGTTACACGGTCCAACCTGGGTTATTTGTTCAGTAAAGTCGGCTTAGCTCTTGAAAGTGGTAAGTTAAACAGTAAACTTGAAAATCAAAATTGAAGTTAAATAAAATGTACAAACGCAATATAACTGATCAACTAAACTAATATATTCATACTACAATTATGTCGTTTGCTGAGTTCTTATACGCGAATTCATGTTTAAATGAGATCACTACGGTCGCCCAAAGAATTAGTTTACATCTTAAAAATGATCTGTAGTATTGAGTATTATACTCATAGATCAGAAAAGAAACACGATCTATATTTTATTGTCAAGATCATCCAAAAAATATTTAATTGAAATCCAATTCTAGATATCTCAATATATCACTAACCGCCAGCTGGATACGAATACGAAGATACTATTACATAATAAGACAAACAAAACCGAAAGTAAAATATGATGGGAATATTTTTGGGATTGACGCCATGGTCCAAGAAAAGATACGAACTGACGGTGGTCTATGTTTTATTAATAAAAAAAAAACCCACGGTCACGTTATGAAATCAAACACAACCTTTGGGATGAAGGAAACGGCCGAGGAAAAAATGTGGTTGGTAAGACAATAACTAAGATGAAACGGAGAGAGAAAGAATTTAATACGAGGATTCAAGGAGACTGTGATATAATCCGAGCAAACAACAACATGACAACAAAACGTGGATCCAACACTATAAGAATCAAGCTAGAGTTAGTTCCAGATAAAAAAAAAAAATCTTATGCCATTATCTTTTACCTCTATAGGTCATATTATAGCGGGATGAACCATTATTGAATGAGTTTTCATCAGACCTAAAAAGCCATGAATTTACCTCAGCTATATAAAAATCTTTTATAGATCATAGTTCACTTAGCTTCATAATACAAAATTCTTATGCAACTAACCAAACAACTGAAATTGATCATTATGTTACAAAGTTTAGATACTTTAAAGCCTTTCAAAGAAAGATCTAGATAAAGTAACATTACAGAAATACTTAGTTACGAAATCAATGAACTAGGTACGTGTGTAATGAAGTAAGTAGAACGCTTTCAAACCTAAAGCATTTAAAGAGTAAAATAGGGATGCTTTTTAGGCAAAAACGGGAGGGATGACAGTTGATGAGACAATTTTGTGACACCCCCAAAATCTTAAACGATTATCTTGGGTACAGATTGGTCAAGACACTTTTAAGTAGTTTTATTGCGTTTGGACAGTAAAAATGCGCATACAATAACGTTTGTTTCACGACGTTATATTAAACGGTTTAAAAGTTATAAAGTGTTTTTACTGGTAAACGAAGTCATCGGATTTGTAACTTGCCTTTGACCCTAATTATGTGCTGAAAGCACATACCTACTATATCAATTTATTTGGGAATGAATGTGTCTAAAATAGGAGTATGATTCAAAAATATATGATTTACTTTAGGATTTCACTTATGTAATTTAATACAAGCAATACGGAGATAGTAACACTACTTGAACTATCGCAAAGTAAATTATTAAGTTACTTAAATTGATCTACGGTATGCTAAAATAAGCGAAGAGTAAATCCTCGCCTCATGCTGAGATAAACCAGGAATGCATAATGGCAGGGTGGTAAATAAATTGTCATAATTTACAGTTTTACTCTAAAATACAATTTGGCAAACTTTAGGTAACTTTTATGTAACATCAACTAAATCAAATATGTACTAACAAACTAAATAATCAAATAAATAATCTCCAACTTTCCATGAAGCTATCCTCTAATTGCTTCAGAGAATAATTTATTAGGGCCCATAACTACAACTCTGACCAAACGAAACCCATTAATATTATATGCAATAGGTTGGGGTTTTTAAAGAAAGACCTCCACACTGGATCTTAAACAAGAATAAATAAGTAGACGTTGGTTATTAATGTTTTAATAATAATACACAAAAATAATAAAATAGTTAACTCACAGAAATAGTTATATCCAGTACCAAATTTCATCACATACCTGAAATACAAAAAAAAAAAAAATTAGTCAAAATTTTATATTTATGTATATGTATATAATAAGCCTGAGGACTGTTCAAATGCACTAGCATAAAACGGCCGGACAAAGAAGGACAAATAAGGAGCCAAATGAAGGTTGAACCATTTTCACTGAAGTTTTTCCCTTATCTTTTTAGAAGTGTTATCATTTAAGTATATTAAACATTCGGGAATTATAATTAAGTTTACATTAATATAAAGAGTTGAAATAAACGTACAACGTTTAGTTGGGCAAGAAGGATGACCCAGATGGGCATGTAGCCGTATCAAAACCAACCTGTAACAATCAGTGTTTGCAGAAAACAGTGTCCCCACCCAGTCATAGATCCTCGACCAGCTATGACTCTATCCGTCCTTAACTACGCCAGACATCATCCTAAAATCATTCTTTCGAAGAAAAAAAAAAGAAGACTTTCTCTGAGTATTGCGTCAGAACTACGACCTTAAGCATTCGACAGAAAAATCAAACAAAAACGGTCCATTTAGTACCCAATCACCGTTACGATGTTCAATGAAAGCATTGAACATCAAAGTTTAGTAAAGGGGTAAAATAATAACAATAGTACATAAATATATAGGTATTAACTAAGTTAAGTTAGGTATTAACTTATACATATTATTTGTAATAATCTTGAATGATTGTTTTAAACGGCACACATTTACATGATTGTGTTACCCACCCCAAATTACTATACTGTGTAAATATTCCCTTATCATAATAGTTAATTACACTAAGTGATAGTATTCACGGGCGTCGCCGATGGAGGGGAGGACGCGTCCCTCCCAAAGTTTGATATCTAAAAAAGAATTTAACCTAACATATATAACATTAACATAACTAATATATAATCTGAAGATGGCAATAAGTAGCCAAAACCAATTAGTTATTACAAATATATGTGTGAAGACCTAGTGTATCCTCCCCCTCCCCTTTTTCAAAATGATAACCAATTTGTTATTTATTATGTGTGGTAAATTTACATTATATGTCCCACCTATTTCAAAAGCCAGATATGATTCACTTCATTTTCAAATCCTTCCAACATTACAAAAACGATCTCCATAAATTCAAAACTTTTAATTTTAGGGAAACTGTAGAAAGATTATGAGATGATCTCCATAAATTCAAAACTTTTAATTTTAGGGAAACTGTAGAAAGATTATGGTTGGTTTAGGTTAAGGGTTAAGGTTAGTACTTTTTGATTTTGACCTAACCTAACCATAACCTTCCATCATTACCCTATAAAACGTGACACGTGTATTTTATTTTATTTAAAAAAAAAAAAACTGAATTTATCGAGATGCTATACAACCGGAATTGTTTTTACAATGTAAAAAAGACAAATCTTTTAAAAAGAAACAGTTTTAAAAAAATTAAGTAAATCGGACAGTACGAAAAATAGATGGGCCAAACAATGCAGTTTAAGCAATTGATGTTAATAGAGTTTATCTGAAGAATCCAAATATGTATAAAAAAAATCCAATGGGCCCTTGGACCCTAACCCCGGAATGCCCCCTCCCCAATAATATTCCTTTTTCCAAAGTTCTTTGGACAAAATATTCCTGAGTATTGTATAATGGAATTTTCTATCTAGACCTTAATTTATCAAGGTTTTAAATAAAATAGAAACAAATATGATGTCCGTACATTAAAGATAAAAAATAAAATTATAATTATTAATTAATTGGTAATTAAAAAAAAAGCAATTAGAATTGATCTTAGCGATAATATAAAGTAATAAAATAAAATAAACATATATAATTTTAAACAAAGTAATCTTACGTTTGATTGTATAGAATGCTAATGACCTAGCAAAGAGTAGCGTGTGAATACTTAGACACAATAATTATAAACCAGTATCCTTTAGATTATTATTATATATGCAGAATAGACAATTTTTTTGTAAAAAAAAAGTGTTTTTTTTTTCATAATAAGAATAAATATAACAGGTAAAAGCAACACTGCAAAAGTAAATTGGTCAAGGATATT
>KZ651301.1:107607-123257 GCA_001010745.2 Gerris buenoi | reverse complement strand
GCAATTCAGAGTATCATGGCCCGGGATCGAACCCACGACTTCGAGTTGCCTCGACTCAGTGATAGCTATGAGGTGCCTTGAGCAACTCGGTAAGTGAAGAACCTGACTTAAATAAATCGTTGCTCGTGGACAATATAATATAGCTGACTAACAAAAATCTAGTTAACACAGTTAAAAATCAAGCTCTTGTAGACCCGCCCCAACCACTAATTCAGACAGCTCCCTTTATGATCAAGTACAAGCTACCGACATGAAATAATGTCCCCAGGTTGTTTGAATGAGACGAAAGTAAGACCATTTAAAACCTACAGCAGACACATTAATATAATATCAGCGTATAGAATAGGAGATACTAATTGTTATAAAAATGATCTGATTAAATTGCTGTCAATAGATAAACAAACAATTATAACAGGAGACCTAAAGTCAATGCATTAAATCTAATAAAGCGGTTAATATTTTATATAACACTGCTCTACGCAATAACTATTATATTGATGCTCCTGAGAAACCTACTTATTTCCTGCCACGACCAAGGAATCCTTGTACTTTAGATTTAGTCGTCTCGAGCTCTAAATTAAATGTTTCCGTACCTCAAAGTTTATCACTTTTAGGATCCGATCATAATCCCTTACTTTATTATTACAATACTACACCATATCGTAATATAATTTCAAGATAAAAAGAACTATTTATATACTACATTTTATTTATATACTACATTCAAATGTTCTGTTGAATCATATATGAAATGATTAATATATATTTTTCATTGTTATATAATATAATGTTAGTGAAAAAAATAGTTCCGAATTTAAATCTGGTTGTCACACGTCACTTAATTAATTTATTTGTTTACTTTTCCTTTTTCACTGTCATTCAATGTTTACCTCTATAAAAAAACACAAATTTGAAACCCGTCAAAATGAAGATTGCCAAAATAATTGGATATGACAAAAAAATAAAATAACTTGTGGATTTTTTCCAACTAACTTTCCATACAGCAAACTTGCTAAAAACGAATTAAATTCTGCTAAAAAATGACTAAAAGTATTAAAATAATGCATTGTCATCGGGTTCTGAGCTGTTCTGAAAGTTTCAAATGTCTAGCTACTCGGGATGTTAGTTAAAATTCGATTGCAAGATTTGTACCGGACAAACAAACAAATAAGAAACCAAGTTAATAAAAACGTAGTAATAAATGATAAAATGATTTGTTGGTCTTAAAATAGATATAATAAATAGCTAAGCTAAAGGAAACCACATTTATTCCAATAAAACTTGTCAAAATAGATAAGTTATTTCATTTACTTAATTTTATTTTTTTTTTCTAAACATAAAATTAAGCTCGTTGCCACGGACTTAACAGCTCGTAATCTAGAAGTAGTCGACTGGAAAATATTATTATTTAATTCATCCCTTATAGTACTACAATATCACTACTTAATTATTTACTTTACTTGTTAATATTATTAACATTAGAACAGCTTTAAAATTGTTAACCGGGAACCTCCATTAGAATGCATTAATATAGATAAATTGGTTATTCCTCACTGATACTTGATACTAGGGGTAAATTAATACAAATGAAATTATATTATGTATTATACCTATTTATATATACATATTAGGTATTATTAGTTCTGGTATATTATCTCAAATCCTGCTTAAAAATGAAGGCGATTTGAAGGAAATCTGATTAGTAGAACATAAATTCAAAGAAATTCAATAAAAAAGGGAAGGAAGTAGATAAAAAATTTTAACAGCCGAATATGGAAAAAAATTTCATGGGCCTTCATAAAAAATTAGAACACAATCTCTCAAGTTTATTTGTAAAATTTCAAACGTAAATAGGTAGAACTAGTAAAATTAAGTAAAAAAAAAATAACAAATGGTGACGGAAGTACCCACTGCAGTTTAGAACGGATATACAGTAAAATCGAACTACTTATCTATAGAATAGATAATAAAACATTGGTTGGTAAAAAAAAAGAAAGCTGAGAAACCAATAGTTACGGAAAGAAAGGATGCAAAGGAGGATAAATAGGTTTAAGGATAATGAGTAGGGTTTAGATAAAAAAAATAGTACAACAAGCAAAAGGATGCGACGTCCTCAAGTGCACAGAGTAGGAAACAGATGGTGCTAAAGAAGAAAGATAGAACAGATGTAGAGGACAGTGGCACGGGACATAAACAGCTCTTGTAGTAGGACCTAGCAACAGCTGATAGTAAAATGTGCGCGCGTAGGGTATTGAAAAACAGCTGAGCGGAACATGTGAACTTCAGGTCATGGATTAGACCAGATGAACCTATCTTCAAGCTATATTATTACAGCAGCGGCTATAAGTAGCACTTGAGAACTCTGATGCTAATGGATTGTTTCATAATTCTAATAAAAAGTTTTAAAACAACACTACGTGCCTTTTACAATAATTGTTTAAATGGACCCGTTTATTTAATAATCACGTTTGTGTTTAAACAATAAGTTGATGTTTGTTCCTTTTTAAATTATTCAGTAACTTGTATAATTGGTACTTCTATACCAAAAAAAAGGGAAAAAATGAATTCCTCTTTTTAAAGGTTTATAATTCAGTAAATATAGACAAGTTAAGAGGTATTAAATTATAACATACTCAGTTTTTTCCCCAAAATGAATTGAGAAAAGGAAGAAACCACCGGGCCATTTTTTCAAAACGCGTTAATTGTGACAAAGAATATATTATGTGCTTGTTTAAAATAATTTTAAACAAGGTGGCTTTAGGGGTAATAGAAAAGTTTTTTTTTTATTTTTTTTTTAAAAAAAAGGTGATATTTCATCCCTTATTTGGGATATTCTCAAACCTAATTGAGTTTCCTTCAACTCAACTCATAAATAAAAAGTTAATGTACAAAATCTTTGCTAAAAGTAAAGTTGTCGAAAAAGTTCTAGAGCTCTTGCAACTATGTACTTACTACTTAGTACTTTGTTTAAAAGATTATGTTAGGAACTTATAAGAAATAATAATTTCCTCTCTAAAATTATTGAAAAGACATTTTACTCGGGATTAAGAATAATTCATTTTAACATAGATCAATAATAATTGATGCTTATTGATAATTGAGTCACATTGGTTCTACTCAGGATCAAGAATAATTGAATCGGGATCAATTGATTTCTGATCGATAAAAAGAAGAAAATAAATAACTATAAAATAAAGCAAACATTTTATGAAAAATCGCAATAAATTGAAATTATTTATAATAACTAGCCTTCACCCCGCGCTCCGCGCGGGGTTCATGCTAGGTAGTATGCCCTTTCCCATACGGCATACGGCTGCTGCACCAGTAAATATTTAATAACTTTGGTTCTACTCAATATTTTTCGATGAAACCAAACCTACAAATTGCACAACATGTTTGCGCTCACCTCTGAAAAAAATTAATCGATTTCATTTAGCCAGTTTTGTACCTATAAAGTCTGACTGAGGCGACAGACATACATACACACATACACGAAAAAAGTTAAGGCCGGATTCGGTTTTCGGGATGTATAAAACGAAAAAGTATCTAAGAAATTTTCAATTCTGACCAATGTACAGACAAAACTTTAATTTTATATATATAGATATATTTATAATAGGAAAACAAACTTCAGCCTACATAAGTGATTGATATGTGGAGCTTTAATTACTTAATGAATAAGTGTAATTAAATATTCGGCATTTAAGAGATTCCTACTAGCATCAATAAATTTTGTTTATTTTTAAATCTAAATAAAAATTAAAAATACTAAATACCGGGGAATTAGAAATGTTTTAACTATGTCGAGCATAAATATTTTTTAAACGAAGTATAATATATTATAAGAATGAAAATACTTTTAATCTATTGAAATCGAATGAAAGTATAAATTATTAAGTAGAGTTTACAAATAAAGCAGTATTCAAGAAATATTTTGTGCTATAGATTTGATATTTAGAACAAATTTATTGTATAATTCTTTCTCATATTTTGGTTTTGGTAATGTAAAAGTAATAAAACAATAGTCCTATTCCGGTTTAGATCCGTTAAAATATATGAATTCCTCGCATGTATACATTATATTGATTATATAACCTTGTTGTTCTGGGAAAAAGAACGGATAGTAAAGAGCACGCAACATTTTCTCCCGTCATGGTATCGTCATATCAGATATCTACACCATCAAATACACGTGAATCGTCTACCTTCAGTAGTCACACACCAAATCCAATAAGATTGAAGGCTAAACTAAAGGGATACCAATAATACTCTTTAAAAGAGCTTAAATTATATTTAAAACAATATATACAAATACATATTTGAAAGTTAAGTACATACAAGTATATGTATATTTAAAGTAAGTCTAAATATTGTTCTTTCAGCAGGAAGATTATATATAAAGACTAGAGGGTGCTTACGGTTAACCTAAAAGGCGAAAGCTATAAAAGTTCTGTAATTACATTATGTACTATTCAAACAAAGCTCAAGCCAAGTTAAATGTTGTAATAAAATACTTTTTAGGGTGGATCATTTTTCTAAACAACTATATAAAACATTCGGATAAATTTGTTTTTTTGTAGTAAATAAAGTACTGACGCCAAAATAATGTATTAAAAGCTAACATAAAACATAGCTTGAACACTAGGTTACTTGTATTTACAGGTATAAAACTATAAAAGGTAATTAATTTTTTTCTTTGTAAAATTATATATTGTTTGATAATGTTATATACATATAGTCACTACATTTCCATGATGTTTAAATCCAAATTGAATCCTAATTTTGGATTTAACTACTTCGGTGTTTCCATGAGTGGTATTGAATCCGTATTCAATTCGTTGTCAATACGCCAATGAATAATAATACACATTTTTGTAACCTTCGCCTTTTATAACCATAATCAGGTTTGTTATGTTTGTTTTTAAAAACAAAACAAATAAAGGTTATGTTTTTGGTTGAGTGAAGTGTGGTGTTTTGACAGATTTGACTAGCTTCACCAGAAAAACCGCTAGGGGCGCTCAACTTCCCACGCACACTCTGTGTTAAGTCAGGAGCGAGTCCAGGTGTTTCCATTAAACTCGATTCAGAAACGATCCCAGAATTTAGGGTATCGTATCTGGATCTAAATCGTATTCAATCCGTATTAAATCTAGGTTTCCATAGACAATTAGGATCCAAAAAGTATATTCAATAATTCTACCCGTATTGAAACGTCATAGAAACGTTAGTGTTTCATACATTGCTTCCAAGCTTATTAATGTTAAAATAAAGTATTGCGATCATTCTGAAGAACGTCTTTTTTGGGTTTCAAAATTAAAAAATTCTTTTTACGACAACAACAATTTGTTTCAGATAACAGGAAACGTTATCAGTCCAGCATCTTTCAAGAGGAGTGTGAGTGGGTAAACATTTTTTCGTATTCCCATATTCCTTCTGCATGCGTACAGTCTTTTAATTTACACCTACATCTTTAGAAATACCTACTCACCCGATTTTGAAGAAAATAAATANAGAAATAATTGGAGCTTAAATCACCTGTATTTCCACACCCAATCAATTTTAATTGGACTCAGAGGAAAATTAGTCGAGAGTTAAATTGAGGGAGGCTCAACTCGGAAAGCAGCTAACAAACAAGCAATTCTAAATAGGCCTCCGCTCTAGTGAATGCGGAAAATGAACAATAGACATGGTTATGAATGATGAAGACTTTTAAAAATAAAAATGCAAATTATTCACATAAACACTTTGGCAATTATTATAGAAGAATGTAGATGAAAAATTATATTGTTTAGACGTTACTCAAGGCTTACGAGTACCTTTTAAAAGCATATTGAACAGAGTAATCAACAGACGTAAGGAAATAATAAAAGTATCAAAGAAGGCAAATTATTGTAGATAAACATAGTTAAAATAAGGTTATATACAATCAGTATGCAAATCACTAAACCTATATTCATTAAATTATTTCGATAAAACTACTTAATGTTTCACAAGAACATCATTTGATGAAAAGATTGTTACAGACAGTAAACAGTGTTACAAAAAGTAAACAGTATATAAAGTAAAGATAAATTTCAACCATGTTACATTGTAGAATGAAAGTATAAGGGTGCAACGAAGAACAGTAACCTTCTTTAAAGGTAGAAAAATTGGAAAAAAAAAAAGAAAAAAAAAAGTACATACAACTTGATGATCTTGCCAAGATAGCAAAAAGTTATTTTAACAAGGTGTCACTTAATTTGAGAAGGGGAAATAAAGCCGACTCAGTCATTATAAGGTGACAATAATGGGAGAAAAGCTGAGAGAACATTGCCCATGCCTGTCACACCATTAAAAGTTACAGGCAATAGTATTGTTTTATCAGTTTATTATCAATCAAGGTTTACAATAAACAATAACACGTTAAGCTTAATCATAACATCGTAGTGGTAAATGGTCTGTATTAATTTTAAGCCAAATCTAAATAAAATTTTAAGGGACTTTTATCATTCTAGATAACTTAAAACATTCACTTCACCTCACATTCTTCATTTCACAATGATCAATATTTAAAAAAAATCATTTCCGACAACTTAAAATGAAATTTAGCAATAAAAATAAATAAATCATATACATTATACATACATCGATTTTTGTCATTTAAAGGAACATCCATGCCAAATTTTAAGAAAGTTGAACAAAGCGTTTAAAATGCCAAATGGTTGATTGAGAAACAGACAATAATAAAAACCAACACTTTTCATAAAATGTGTCATTCTGTAGAGAGGGTTTGTCTTTAACACCTCTGTTTTATAATTGGTTTTATTTTTTTTTTTTTACAAAATATGTATAGTTGTTCATTTTTCCTTCTTTTTTATTGTCCTCTTTATATTTTATATTATTTCTAAAGCTGTCTTCAGGAGTAATAATAAGATGTTTACAATTTTTAAAAAAGGTGAAATTTCATCCCTTGTTTGGGATATTCTCAAACCTTCTTGAGTTGCCTGCTGTTCCTCTCATAATAAAAAGTTAAAAGTTAAAAAATTAAAAGTTACTTCTTTACTATAAAGTAAAGTTGTCAAAAATAATGAATTCAACCTGGGAACAGCCTGAAATTAAGTCCTCGAGCTCTATAGCAACTAACTGACCTGAGAGGAACAGCAGGCAACTCAAGAAGGTTTGGGAATATCCCAAACAAGGGATAAAATATTACCTTTTATAAAGAATTGAAACATCATTATATTACCCTTTGAAGACACCTTTAGAAATTATTTGTATAGCTGTTTATTTTTATTATACTATTGACAAAAGTGAACTTATATCATGCACATCATTTCTTCTAAATACAGGCTTATTCTCACTTCAAAATAACGATATTAGTTTAACTCAAACTGGTTTAGGTGGTGAAAAGTTCACACTTCATTTTGCATTTTAATTAGTGTAAAAAAAATCATAACATTTTCGGATACAACAATATTTTTGAAGGTTACATAAGTTACATATGCTTCAGGAAAATAAAACGAAAGACAAATACAGCCTAAAAATTAAGAATTACATCAATAAAAGAAAAAAAGAAAAAAAGTATACTCATCAAGGTTAAAACACAAGAAATAATTGGAGCTTAAATCACCTGTATTTCCACACCCAATCAATTTTAATTGGACTCTGAGGAAAATTAGTCGAGGGTTAAATTGAGGGAGGCTCAACTCGGAAAGCAGCTAACAAACAAGCAATTCTAAATAGGCCTCCACTCTAGTGAATGCGGAAAATGAACAATAGACATGGTTATGAATGATGAACACTTTTAAAAATAAAAATGCAAATTATTCACATAAACACTTTGGCAATTATTATAGAAGAATGTAGATGAAAAATTATATTGTTTAGACGTTACTCAAGGCTTACGAGTACCTTTTAAAAGCATATTGAACAGAGTAATCAACAGACGTAAGGAAATAATAAAAGTATCAAAGAAGGCAAATTATTGTAGATAAACATAGTTAAAATAAGGTTATATACAATCAGTATGCAAATCACTAAACCTATATTCATTAAATTATTTCGATAAAACTACTTAATGTTTCACAAGAACATCATTTGATGAAAAGATTGTTACAGACAGTAAACAGTGTTACAAAAAGTAAACAGTATATAAAGTAAAGATAAATTTCAACCATGTTACATTGTAGAATGAAAGTATAAGGGTGCAACGAAGAACAGTAACCTTCTTTAAAGGTAGAAAAATTGGAAAAAAAAAAAGAAAAAAAAAAGTACATACAACTTGATGATCTTGCCAAGATAGCAAAAAGTTATTTTAACAAGGTGTCACTTAATTTGAGAAGGGGAAATAAAGCCGACTCAGTCATTATAAGGTGACAATAATGGGAGAAAAGCTGAGAGAGGGAAGAACATGCCTTTCACACCATTAAAAGTTACAGGCAGACCAGACCATCATTTTAGGTTTAAAAGAGTGTCACTATCGCTCCCTTACCAAAAGTGGAGAGCAGAATGATAGCTATTAAGCTAAAAATGCTCTTTAGCTATTTAATTAAGTGTTTTTTCGCAAATTATATAAAACCTTTTCTGACAGATAAAATCTCAAGGGGTTGATTTATATGGTTAACTGATAATTAAGATTTTAATCACAATATATTTATTTTAAAAAACACAATGATAATACAGGACGATTTAGACCATTTGCATAATTTATGTGTAGATGACATGCCTACGCTTAATTTGTGATGCAATATAAAGCGATGAATGTTCGTTATTCAATTGTATAACAAAAGAGATAAAAAAGTCCAGTAACTATGACTTAATGAGCGAATTTTCAAAGAAATCTGCGTGTTATTGGCTTATGATAATATAGGAAAATTTTAGTTTAGAATATGGATGGGTGAAAAAAAAAAATTNAATAGTATTCACCCTTCAAGATGCATGTCGTTGGAAAAGCTCTTTAAGAGTACAGTAATTGTTGTTATGTACACTTTTGTCATACTTTCATATAAGAGGAGGGGTAAAATGGAAAAAACATGTTTTTATGCTATTTTTGACCCTAAATGGTCAAAATTTGACCCCTAAATGAACTTCAAAAATTCTGGCCAACGAACTCATCCTTTCTTTTGATATTATTGACATTTAACATCTTGAAATTTTTAAGTGCATCCTAGGGAGAGATATCGTCTGGAGTGACACATATATACATACATACATACCATACATATATACATACATAAAAAAAAGGTGTTAAATTTTAGGAAAACGGTTCAGAATGGTCTGAAACGGATTTCCATGAAAAAATCTTTCAAACATTTTCTAATGAAAATTAAGCCATTGCAATAGCTTAATTTTCTTCAAAATTTCGGTAAAGACGAATTTTCTTTTAGTTACTATTGGTTCTCACTAGCATGAAATCTTAGTGCAGGGTAAAATAAAAAAAAATGAGTACCTCTAACGAAAGAAAACACTTAAAAAATATAAATTAGATGAAAACAAACGGGGAAAAGGGTAGTGATAAAATATGAGAGTAGAGATTGGTTAATTTCATAGTTACAGACAACCCCGTTAAGGTAAGGAACAGTCTATACCTATAGAATAATGAAAAACAAAAAGCCTTTCCACAAAATGAATGTTTATTTCTCAAAACTAGTTTTAGGCCTCTCGGCCATCATCAGTTCCTATAAAAGATAAAGGAAACCCCGACATTGAGTCACATCATGAGGGACAAAAAGTCTGCAAGACAGTAAGGCACTTTCATGTCTGTACTCCACGTAAGCTACCAACATAAAATGTCGCCAAGTTCTCTTCGCGGTGTTCGTTAGGCGTGTGCCGACGATTAACATCACTTACGTACGACTTTCGAACGTAAATTTATTCACCACCACATATACATTTGTACATAAACATTATTATTGTAAAATATATTTTTTTGTTTATTTAAGTTTTTATTTTTATTTTGACAGTGTAAAACGTTTTGGTCTCGATTTTCGGTAACGCTTTTCGAGGTTATGAGCCAAATTCAAAAACAGACTCATAGCACTCCATTTAGGACCCGAAGGAGATTTTAGATTTTCTTTTAACCTTATCGGTGAATATTAAATATTTCCACGATAAACTATAGAAAGAGGTCTTCTCCTTGAATTATCTTTCATTAATATGTCATGAGATCAATATTGTAAAAATATTATATTTGATAAATGGATTACACTATCCACTACCCAGGAGACGTGGTTAAAGATCAAAGTACTCAAAGTGAGGTTATATAAAAATAAGGAAGAACTTTTAAAGAACAAACAGGTAGGATGTAAAAGAATTGTAAGCAAAGTGACTATAAGTAAACACAGTGAGTCAGTTTAAGTGTAAAGGAATCAAGAGTTAAAATAAAGGTCCGAGTGAGTTTGAAGTTGTAGACCGGCCCAAGGTAAGATCTCCTGGGTGAATATCAAGGCAAACTGGAAGCTTTGAGAGCTCCTTCTCCAACCAACCCGGGCCAAGATAGAAAGGTTAGTTCGTTCTTATTATCCCATCTGACCAGCTGTAACAACCCAGACCTCTTTTATTTACAGCCCTCATCAACTTCTCTCAAACACCTACGCAATATATTTTAAGTTCATTTTTAACTACAAATATAGCAGAAGTTAAAATTTTAGAGCTCCTACAAAAACCCATTGCTAATATTTTTTTTTATGGAAGTAATTATTTATGACACAGATATACTTATTTATGTCGACAAACACTCATCACCGGACTGCCTCTAGTGCTCGGGCATGCTAGACAACGCGGAACACACCTTTTTTGAGTGTCCCATATGGGCACAGCAAAGATCAAGCCTAGAAGAGGAGATTGGTCAGTTCAAGCCACAGGATATTGTCATAGGCATGCTGAGAAAAGAGGACAATTGGAACCACGTTGCACGATTCGTGAAGAAGTCCTAAAGAGGAAGAAGATTGATCTCCAATCCAAGGAAGAAGAGAGACCTTTAGAGGCATAAGTAAATAGGGCCTGGCCTGAAGTAATGTGTAGAACAGTCCCGGACCAAAGCCCTAGAAGGTAAAGGGGGGGGGGTGTTTTAGCCGGTAGTCTTGACTGGAGTCCGGCACCAAAAAAAACAAAAAAAACAAAAAAACTTATTTATGACAAATTAATATACTGAAGTTCAACAACTATAATTTTAATGAATTTTAAGTAGCTAAACTACTTAATTAAGCTTAAGCTACACTAATTAACACAGACTAATTTGATTAATTAACTAGGTAAAAAATTAACCCATTGTTAGTCCTTAATTTCCACCTTCTGCGCTTATTGCTTTCTCTTCTGCTTCTTTATAAATACTCATACAATTTTGAAGAAGTTTAGGTGGTTTATCGAAAGAAGCCCAAAGATTAGCACTATTTATGTTGAATAAAAATAAGTGTGACGCCACTAGGAATCAAAATCGGTCCAAAGAGCCACACTTTAATTCCAATGTTACCATTCGTCCAATAATAGAAGACGAGGAAGCCATGTGCTACACTAAGTAATGGAATATTTTGATTTCTGTTAATAAATTGTTGTAACTTGCTGGAGTCTGAACTATACTATTTACAGTTTAATTTGTACAGTTCTATAAAAACTTATGCAAATATATAAATCCTATTCTATTCTACTATTTTTCGTGAAAACTCTTGTACAATAATAATAATAATAATTCAAAATAATTAAAATTCCATTAAAAGCTATTAGATAAACCATAACTCGTCATTTAGGGCCAAAAGGAGATTTTAAACCTCATCCCTCAATAATCATTTTTTAATTTTTTACATTTATTTACTTAGAATTGAAAGAAAAAACTAAACGGATTAGACAAATACCATCACTGAGTAATCAAAGTGTGACAGTACAAACGAGATGACAGACTTACTTGCAGTAAAAAACGCTATTTGACCGGTGCCATTAAAATACTCTTCCTTCTTAAACGAAATTTATCCACCCTAGTACTTTTTAAAGGCATCCATCATAAACAGTGCAAACAAATGAACACTAAAGTTCAGACTCAACAGCACCATAAAACAAAGGAGGAAAACCCGACAAATTAAACCATAGCAATTCTAGTTGTCGATTATGTATGATAATGATAAAATGCAGCAAGACAACATGGTTAAAGAGGGCGCGGCAAAATTATTGTGAAACAACTCATAGCATAATCGCATTTTTAAATACATGAGGCAATATTTAAAAAATAATAAAAAAAGCATGCATACACAAAGAAAAACATGTAGAACCTTATAAGCTTTAATATTCCATTATTTATTGGAACGAAGTTCCTTATGACGCACGTAACAACGTCTCGAGCCCGGGAGTGAGTCCGAAAAAACGAGGGTTAAAATATCAACCGATGACAATAACTTGAGTAAATGATGGCCAATTTAGTGTAAGTTTGGTACACATGTTCATTTTACCAATGCCCAGGAGGAAATTGGTCAACATTATCCACCCAAGCGTTTGCGCGCAACGCTCGCATAAACGTAAGCTTCATCAATTTAATCAGACAACATCATCTATTTAATGAGACAAACAACTTTCCTAAATAATTTTTTTAGTAAAACCAAAACCGAAACAGCTGTGAAATGATAAAGATCGCTAAACCTTTAATAGAGAAAACAACGTCATTATCGATATCTTACGTTCTAACATATCGATTTTATTAAAACTTTACATACATCGTCTAAAGAACAATTTAAACAGGCATGTACAATTTCAACCTGAAAAAACCACAAAGTTTTTTGTGTGGTGAAGTGATATATTTTATGATATTTTAAATGGAGTAGTAGGCCGGGGCGTGAGGATTAGGGAAAAGTCCTGTTCACTCACTCTAGTACAGTGGTTCCCAACCTGTGGGTCGCGACCCCCAAGGGGGTCGCGAAGGTTTTTTGGGGGGGTCGCCAACTTAAAATTAAATTACATCAAATCTGGAGCTATCTGTTCAAAGAACTGTGCAAAGACGTGGATTCTGATCACGATGTTCTTCTTTTCTATACTGCCGTACATTGGATGTCGAAAGGAAATGTTTTCCATTGATGTGTTCAACATTCCTGATGAGATCCAAATGAATTTTTGGATTTGCGAAATGATTCCTCAGCACGTAACTTTTTTAACGAAAATTCGCACACACAATTCTGGTGTGGTATCATTCATACCCAAAAGTGGCGATGCTAACATTTCGAGTTTTAGTCCGATTTGTGTCTACATATCTCTGCGAGAGTGGATTTTCAACTCTTCTTCTTTTAAAAACAAATGAAAGAAAGAAATTAAATGTTTTTTATTTATTTATTTATTATAATTTATAGAGTCCTCTACAGTAATTTTAAAAACTCACCCACGAATTTTAATACTGGTAAATATTATGCAATATCAACAATCGCATGAAACTAATTTATTTGATATTATTATTATGTTTATACATTTATAAACATTTGAAATACAATTATACAAAAGGACTATTATCGTTTTGCTACCGAGCTTAACGAAGAGCTAACGAAAGCATTGTGTTCTCTTGTGAGAACAAAAATAATTATGCCTCCGATTTTAAAAATTCCAAGACAGAAATCCGTTTTAGAGATCCGGGAACATTTTCGGTTCCGTGTGTGTCTGTCTGTCTGTGTGTCCGCGAATCATGAAGCGTGCGACGATAACTTGAGTAAATGTCAACCGATTTTGATGAGATTTGGTAGAAATGTTCATTTTACCAATGCCCAGGACGAGTTTGTTGGACAACGTTATCCATTCAAGCGTTCACGCGCAACGCTCGCGTAATGGTGAACTTCAAATTTAAAATTGGAATTTTCCTTATCTATTCAATGAGACCAAAATTTTTTCAAATTCAATTTTTTAGTAAAACCTACAGCAACACCCCTATGAAGTGTTAAAGATCCCTAAAAACTGTTAATTGTTCTTACAGAATAAACAATATAACAATAAAGTAATAAATTGTTAATGTTAATATAACAATAAAGTACATGATAGGATGCGAGGAAGCTATGTGCCACACTACTTGGCAGTGTATTTTTCTTTTAATTACATGATTAAAAATTCCTTTTTAAATTAGCGGGTGGGGGGGGGAAGGGGTCGCGGGTCACTTGGCTCTTATAAAAAGGGGTCGCTAAACGAAAAAGGTTGGGAACCACTGCTCTAGTACTAGTACAACCGTTCTTTTTGACTATCAACACACCATAATTAAGTCTTTTCTCAATATTCAAAATATTTATTGCAAGACGCTCGCTTCAATGATAACAAAGATTTGTTATAAATCTATCCTTAACTCCGTTAAGTACAAATAGTTAGTTACTTTTAATTTTGTCTCTTATCTAAGTCTTGTCATGTATAAGTAATTAGCAGTGAGATTTAATAATTTATATTTAATGAAAAACGTAAGGAACTTCGTTCTTACCGGGTGACCCGCGACACCACACGTATTTTTTTTATATGTATATATATCCTACATATATATCCTAAATGAATAATTTGTATATAGTATATGCATTTACTTATGTATGTATGTGTGTGTATGTATGTGTGTGTATGTATGTATGTGTATGTATGTATATATATTATGTATATGTGGGTGTGTGTATGTATGTGTATGTGCGTGTATATATATACATAATTTTTTTAAAGAGCTAATCTAATAGCGAAATAGTATGCATATGTTTAAAACCATATGTTAAGAAGTCTGTTTTTTATTTTACATTATGTTGATTACTTACTTTTACACACTGATAAACGATGTGTATCTTCTCTAATCCAGTGGCGTACCTAGGGGGGTGCGGTGGGTGCGGTCCGCACCGGGCGGCACATAATTTGGGGCGGCATTTTTTATATTTAGTATTAGTTGTAAAAAAAAACAACTTATTAACTTCATAAGTTTCCTATTCGATTTCTACGACTTATGAATTACTGAGTATAATTTCGAACATCAGGGTTTAGAGATAGGTGCGGTGACGGGATCGTAAATAGCAGTAAATTTGTAGCAGCATAAGCCCAATTTCAGCTCTACAAAACTAGTACTTTTCGAGATATGACACGTCAAAAATTTTCAATTATTTCAAAAAAAATTAAAATTTTAAGTTTTGCTTTCGTTTCGGGCTGAATATCGGCATAACACCGTTAACCTTCGAGGAAAGTCGTAAGAACTAAACTTGTAGTAAATTTAATAGGCTTCCTTTTACGTTCAATGGCTACTCTAATCGTCCAATAGTTACTGAGATACGACTCTTAGAAAATTGACAGTTTCTCCAAAAAAAAAATTAATCTTTTAAATATTGCTCTTGTTTCGGGCCCAATATCGGCATAAAACCGCTCACCTACGAGAAAAGCTATAAGAAACGAAGTTTTAGTACCTTTATTTGGCTTTCAGACAAGAAAAAAAGGAAACCTGTAGACGAAATAGTTCTTCTGCGATAGTAAAAAAACAAAAAAGCAATTTTTAAAAAACCACTACCAATAACAACTTTCGGGCATTTTATGAAAGAAAAATATGTGGAATCATGTTTTAAGGTGGAAAAGTGTAATTAATTACATGTATTTACACTTAGTTTTAAGCAAACTAGAAAATAGTGATATGTTTACCCCTTCATAACTCCGTAATCCTTAACTTTAGCACATAAATGCATAAGTCCATTTCTGTTCAAAATTTT
>KZ651301.1:85840-102717 GCA_001010745.2 Gerris buenoi | reverse complement strand
TTATTTTTTTTTAAATAAATAATCATAATATGTTACACTAGATTGTCAGTTTTTGTCAACAAATATTAAGTTTGTTAGTATTTATAGTTTGACTATTTATATTTATATTATTTAATGTATTTATGCTAAAAACATTATAACCTACTGCATCCAAGCATACAGCTAGACAACGCAGCCAATATAAATAAAACATATATGTATATGTATAATGTCAATACTTTTACTAATTATTCGTTGAATAACAATCTGAGATAGATTACTTTTATTTCATATAAATACTTTTTCTTCTTAGCATTTTTTACAATGTATACATACATACAACACCTGCTTACTGATTTAATGTAATTGCGTGATATTTGATAAACATTTATCTCTTAATGAACTGATGTAATATCATTAATAAAACTATTTCATTATAATATAATTTAGTAAACGTTTCTCTATGATTCTATCCCTTAGCTATTAAAAACAGCGTGTCTCGTCAAGGTTGAAATAAAAACTACAGCTTTGATAATAGAAAGCAGACTGACTTCATGCGTAAATGAAAACATACCCAGCTTATTCATAAATATTAAAGTTCAAAGTCAAAGTTATGACTCATGTTTAAAAAAGAAAACAATATAATAAAGGTCATAAGTTATTAAAATTTTTTGTTGAGGTTTTTAAATCCCCTTATTATGCAAAGCCAAAGTGAAAAAGAAGAAAAGAATTACTGAAAATTATTCACAAGTACAATGAGAAACAATTTTGAAGTATGGAATGTACAAAAACACACACAATTGCCAGTTTTAGAATATTCAATTTTTTTTTGGACGAAGCGAGCGAAAATGAGATGGTAATAAACTTGAAACATAAAAGACGAATTAAGTTCCTGTTCGTTGAATGCCATCCATGTGAAAATAGAGCAGGTGTAGAATTATGTCATAAAGCATTATAATTTAAGTGTTGCTTACGCCAACATTAAAATTTTTTTAGAAATTGGTGATCTGAGTCAGATGCTATTATTAAGTCATACAATAGGTTCGAAATGTCAAACTTTGCACAATCTTCAGTCACCTTCCACTCAGAACAATTTATATTAAAAAAAAAAAAAAAACTCGGGCCACAGACACATATTTTATAAAATATACAATTAGACTTTTTACAGGATCTTTACCATTCATAGTAACCATAAAAAAGTGACAAAATAGCCACTCATTACAAAATTGTAATGATATTAATAACTAATAACAAACTAGTCTTTGTCGGTTAAGATGATTAGTGAATAACAACAATTAAATAAAACTGGATAAATGATGAAGATTTATGACTCTAAGCATCATGAAAATTGTAAACATTGACGTGTAAGCAAAAACACTATTTTAAAAGTTGTTGAACTTAATTCTAGTTATTCTTTCTTTCAAAGGAAATTCCTTTAAGAAGTTAGATACTTGTTCACACACATTGGTCACTTACACGTTTTAAAGCAAGGAAATATGTACTTAGAATAGCAGAACAAATTACAAACTTCGTCTTTTAGTTGGAAAATGCATTAGTAACAGTTAGTTAGTAAGTAAAACATAGAGCTGCAGTAACAAACATTAGATATGGTACAAGTATTTTATGTTTATGTTTTTATACTAGAACCCAGAGCCCTATATTATCATTGGGCTTAATAGACACTTATTTGCTTTTTGTTTATTAGGACGATAAAAGCGAAAAACTTTAAGTTAATGTAATTTTTTTCAAAAGTGAAATAAGATAGAGACCGAATGAAACCGATGTAGATTTTTTTTTTTTTCCAGATAAGAACACCTCGGAGATTTTGTGAAGAGAAGTCACAAAATCTAACACGGTATAAGACTTTGCTCGCAAAAACCTAAATTCGCTGGTCAATTGTTAGGATTTTTGTAAAATATAAATAGTTTATATTTATATAAACAGTTTTATATATGTATATGTATTTCTATAAACAGTGGATAAAAAGTTGACACGTTTTATTAGGATTTATATATTAATTTTAGGAAGGTTTGGCTGAAAAGCAAACCAATTTGGATTAAAAGATCATTAATTCTCTATAAGACGGAAATTTCGAAAAAAGATCATGATAAGCTATTGGAAAGAGGAAATAAAAATTGTATGTTTGATGGAATAAAAGACTATAAAATTAAATATCTGTAGCAGTTAGAGTTAGACAATCGCTGAAATTATTTTTTTACTACATAAATAAACCTGAGAGTAAAAATTGAAAAGGGACGCACACAGATTTGGATAAAAATCTATGCCTTTTACCAGTCCATAGATTGTAAGATTGATAACATTTTTGTCTTAAACAAAAAAATATTCTTTTCCGCTTTTACTCAGCAGAAGAGGTAATCATCCTCACGTAATTTCAACTATCAATAAAAGAAATAGAGACAGGAAAAAAAGAAAGGCAATATCCATTATGAAAGGATAAGTTTTGAAAACTTTTAGATGAGTTTTTAAATCAGATTTTAAAAATTATAGTTTTGGATAAGCTACTGAATTGTGAAATGAAATCACGGACAAACCGCAAAACTATTTTTCAACAAGACAAAACTTTGATCCAAGGAAAACAAATTACTTCTTACAAATAAACACGTAAATACAAAGTATAGATGGTCGAAGTATTGCCTAACAACAACTTATTGAATTGAAAAAAATTATATGGCTATATACATATTTTATACATATACATAATATAATATATGTATTTCCGTTATCTTAAAGACCTTTTTAACGAAATAAACCAGATTTCTATCGATGGGTCTTACCATTAATAATAAGTAATCAAAAAGTATTCATTCAAATCACGGACACTCTCACTTAAAACTCTTAAATTGTTTAAACGCCATTTTTTAATGCATCATAATTAAAATATGTCAGAATAAAGAAATAAATAATAACAAAATCACGATTTTTGTTGATTGTAATTTTTAGTTTTTTCCCCCTCTGGTAAATGTTAAAAGTTTTGCTTAAAGCTAGGAGAAGACACGTGAGTCACAGCTGGCTGTATGGAGGCAAGCTTATTGTTAAGCTTATTCAGTAAGAACGGTTCTTATTCTAGTTTTAATTAAAAATACTGTTCCAATTTCAATATAAGAGAATAATTACTATAGTAATCATTCCTCTTTTCTTTATCAACTTTTGTGTAGCATACCATAACAACTTAACAGAGGTGCGCAACTCTAATTTTATGCCCGTGTATCTATTCGTAATACACTCATCAAAAATAATTTGTAAATATTCCTAATCTATTTCGCTTTAGTTATAAAAAAAAATTTGATATTTCAATTTGGGTTATAGTTATATTACAGTGAGATTGTGGTGAGAAATGGGCGAGTGTGTTGTCTTTTTTCGTTATTAACAATAATGTAAATTCTTAATTGTCCAAAACAAAAACAGCTGGAAAAACCTTAAATGTTTTACGACAATAACACACAAAAGAGTTAAAAGAAGATATGATTTATTGGCCAGGTCTTAATATTCCTGTGATAGAATCAATATTATTCTACTCATGGGACTCTACAATTAAAACTAGAGGTCTAGGTTGGCTCCAAAAAAGATCATTTTGTTCGCTTATAAAGCATAAAGCGGCAAACAATAGAACACCAATAAAATCAAAGTGAAAACACTATATTCTATCTTGTTCCAATAATGCATTAAGTTGCCCATTGATTTATCTGATTAATATACTTCGATACTATTGTATCTAGCCGCAGTGAAATCGATAAATGAATGTATAAGCTGTTTATAATGTTCAATAAATCATAAAAATAACATAAATTACATAAAAAACAGCTGGATTGATCTAAATAATAGTGTAATAATATTATTGATTGAAATAAATTTGTAAATGTAGAGGTTATAAGTAAACAGGTGCTTTATTGTTTTAGCCATACATCATGTGATAATAAATATTAATTTAATAGATCAAATTTCAATGATAAAACCCCTACTACTAGTATATTTTTGGTACTAAATTTAAAATTGAGGTATTGACGACAAGAATATTGAAGAAATTACGTGGAATTAATTTGATGTTTTGATTAATTGGATTGGGAGTATAAATTATGAATTATTTGAAAAGTATTGATGGACATCATTAACAAATAAATAACAACTTTTCGAACACAAGGTCTTTTAAGAGCTATGTTATTCAACTGCAAGAAATCTTTGAGGTTTTTCAGATTAATGAAAAAGTTATTGTAAAAATGTAGAACATATTATTTCATTCTTATGAGTCAATCAACATCGAAAAAGGAATGAAAGAAACAGTCTCTTCAACGTAAAACAATTTTTTTCAAAGAAGCTTTCAGTCTCTATAAAGTTGACATTTGAAATTGAAACTTACATTAATAAAATAATTTAGAGTAAGGTGCAAGACTCTTGCATTTGCCACCACCATAATTTAGACTCACCTGCTTCCTTTTATGGTATTACAGAGGCCGAAAGCTGCGTTCACATATATTATAAAGAGTTATTTAGTTTAACTTATCATAAATATAAATGGCCGAAGCAATGTCACGTGCTGTGGAAAGTGTTTGTTATATTAGTTTTTATGAGGGTCATTATATTGCTATAGTTCTTCGTTATAATTATATACTCATAAAAGCTATTCTGATACAAATATGAAACTATTATGTTTACTTTCATCAATAAAGATGCTTTTGCGACAAAGAGATTTCTGGTTAAAATTAACTTTAATCAAATGTAATTTAAAATCCGGAAACATTAAGTGGGTTCTATTAAGCGTTGACTTACGCCTTGCAAACGACAGAGAACAATAGCAGTCAACACCCGGATGAAACCTGTGATTTATTTACAGTTATATTAAAATATGATAATGAGTAAATATAAATGTCAAGCGGACTAGGCGCCGATAATTTAAGCTTGAAAATTTAATTAATTCATAATATCTTTAAAGATCTTACTCAACGAAAATGGTGGAAATACATTATTTAAATTGAAAGAGTTCAATCCATGCAGAGAATATAAATTCATCAGCCTATAATAAAAAATAAACAAAATCCATACTGGCATGCTGTACCTGAAACCGGATCTATCACTACCTGAGGCACCGTGTAGTTGTACCATATTTGTAGATGTACCTACCATAGTTCTAGTTAGATTAATAGAAGGGTAAGAGGTGAGTCTGCCAATACTGTTTAAGCCCGCTCCACGCTCTCGCCAAAAGAGGTACCCCCTCCACACTCTCGCCGTTCCCAGTTGTGAAATCGCGTTCGTCTAGGATGGACAACATTTTAGAATTTTTAACCAAAATCGTCGGAACCGTTTTCGAGAATTTGTTTTTGGGGGTCCCAAATTTGGAGCTAAAATTCAGTTCTCAATTTCACCTCGGGGTATGATTTTTCTGAATATGTATGCCAAATTTCGTCAAAATCGGCACAGTAGTTTAGGCTCCAGGCGCAGGCGTCTGCACAGACAGACGACAGTAGACATTTTTTAAAAACATAATTTTCGCGCCATCGCAATACTTTTTCTTTATATGAGAAAGTAAAAAGGCTAGAAGAGTGTGGAAAAAAGAAGGTGGTGGATAACCACGATTCATCGTTTCCGATCAAGGAAAGCATTTTATCGTACTTACTTTCATGAACATAATTAGTAATTTAGTATTAATTCGGTCATTTTTTGTTGGAACAGTATAATGGATAAGGGATGACCATTAATAACAGCATTAACCCGATTAATCGATTCCTTCGAATAATTATACTCAATTCGATTAGGAATAATCGATTACAAAAATAATTTGGGCATCCCTACTACCTACTTCAGTAGAACCCAAGCATCGTGGACTTTATTCCTGTCATTGTGGTTTGGATGTTTCGGATATCAAAGAACGGGCTTAATTTGGTATAACTCTATAAACTCCAACTCCCGTTCGTTGGTCCAATTTGTCATATTTATTTAGATGTATAAAAATTTACATTTATTAAAAAAAATGTTACCTTATTAAACAAAATTAAGCAAATTTGAACACTACCGACCGCTATGAGAGTAAACAAGCAACTGATGGCGAATGGCGAGAGTGTGGATGGGTTGAATAAAGGCGAGACAACCACCACCGAGAGCCCTTTGACTCGGGTCTCAAATACCGACTCCGAGCGGAGACATGGCAAGGCGAGGCAAGACTACCCGAGAGACACCCTCCACACTCTCGTGCTCGCCGACCCTCGTCTAGTCTCACCGAGAGTGTGGAGCGGGCTTAACTCATTGAACAAATATTTTATGAACTTCATAAAGAACAAAATGCTTCTAATTACCTATTTGTGTACCAAATTTGTTTAATCCCCCCCCCGTATATTAAATCTTCAAAATTGTTTTGATTTTTTACATGAATTACTAAAGTATCAATTTAGAAAAATTTAAAAAGCGCAGGCGATTGAAATTAATCTAGGGCTATCTGCGGGCTGCTTTCAACTGACCATACAAATTTCATAAAAATCATGTAAGTACTTTTGAAGTTATAGATGTTGTTTGTGTGCATGCGGAAGAGAAACAAATGGGCGCAGATGATTGAAACTTATATGGGATCAACAATGGGCTTATTTTGACTTACAAGCCAAATTTTATTAAAATAAGTTTTTAAGATATGTTGGTTCGCAAAAATTAAGCGAAAGACCTGATAGACAAACAGACAGTCACGGAGTCAAAAATATTCCCTCATGCCTAAATCGATATCTTTAGCTTCGGGTAAGCTCAGAAGCATAAGATTTAAGATAGAGACACTGTGACTTGTAACAAAATTCACATCCGCACATAAGGAGATAAGATCATAAAAAACAGAGCTACCTCTAATATTTAACTTACTAGAGAAGACTGTATGTCAAGAGTCAAAGAACATGGTATAGAGATAGGTAGATTAAACAGCCTAAGCCAAATCTAGCAGGTGGTTGGAACCTTTCCCACAAATGTAAGCCGTCCTACCGTATATTTTGACAGAAGATTAGATGTGGGGTGCGGATAAAAGACAGCTCTAAATCTCAGTTGCCGCACAAGCCTAAAAAGTTTACGAAGGTTATGGTATTTGTTGTTAGAGAGAAAACGGGAACTATAAATTAAAAAAACTTAAAGAAGGGAAAGGAAATATAAATTTATTCAACCATATATTATATTTAAACTATATATATATATGCAAAGATAGGCCAATAAAATAATAATATCATCCGTGAGTAACTTGATAGTAAATTGAATTTTTTTACTTTTTTAAATAATAAACAATTTATTTCTAATTTAATGCATTTAAGTTATAATATATATACAAAAGTTAAAAATAATTCACAAGATTTCGAATTTCATATTTTGTTTAAAAATTAGTGAATCCCTTTTAAATATTTCGGTTATATTCTTTACTACGTAAATAAAATAATGAACTACAACGATTATACTTAAGCAAATCTAATTAAGAAAGCAGCAAAAAAGTATAAATTTATCATGTTACAAGCCCCATATGGTTAATAGAGAGTTATAGAAAAAATAAAACTAAATGGGATATATTTAAAATAAGTAGGTTAACTAAAATAGCCAGGATAAATAGAACAAAATCGGTCCGAGACAACTCAGACAAACTTTCTCATATATGTGCATTTAATTACAATTGGAAATTTCATCAAAAATATCATAAAAATAACTTCTCCCGGGCGGGGAATCGAACCCGGGCTCTCTCCATCCGTGTTTTAAGCTATTTTCTCAGGAAGTAGATTTTTCCCGGGAAAACGGCTTATATTATTAGATTCGTATTAAAATTGACTACATTTTAGAATTTTTTAATCAAAATCGTCGGAACCGTTTTCGAAAAATAATTTGTTTTCGTGTTTTTGGGGGGTAGGGCCCTCAAATTTGGAGTTAAAATTCATTTCTCGATTTTGCTTTGGGGTATGATTTTTCTGAACGTGTATGCCAAATTTCATCAAAATCGGCCCAGTAGTTTAGGCTCCAGTCGTCTGCACAGACAGACGACAGACGACGGACAGACATTTTTTAAAAAACGACTTTTTTGGACTCAGGGGACCTCAAAACGTGTAAATCCATCGAAATCTCAAAATCGATTTTCGCGCCATCACAATACTTTCTCTTTATAAGAGAAAGTAAAAAGCCACAAAACGTTACAGACTACTATAACCTTTGCTGAGTAAACAATTATTTCAGCAAAATAATCAGCATTATTTTGACAACCTAACAAAAAGAGGAAATGTCAACAATTTAAAAAGATTCTTAGCTATACATTTTATATAGGTAGACAAAGGAAGATTATTAGATCATGAGTAAATTCAAGTTTATATAACGTTATAAAATAAAGGCCTACATTAGCCTCAAACTGATATTTCAACATGTAATTTTATACAAAGATAAATAAAACTAAACGATGATTAAGAGAAAAAAAAAATACAAACGTGTTAAATTGCCAAGACTATAAATATCATTACTTCATTACCAATGCTAAATTGTATTATTTTCCCATAGTTATTATTAACTATGTTTAATTATACTATACACATTATTTTTTAAATGTTTGACTTAACAATGAACGAATTCAGCGGTCTCGTAATAATCTCGGTCGAAATAAGAGAAACTTAAAGCAAAGTAACGTAAGAACTAGGTCTTCCATTAGTTTTATTGCTAACAACTACCATTTTTATGGAACTCTTGAAATAAAAGAGAAGAGTGTGTTTCACACTGATGTGGGCGAGGGTGAGTTATGAGCTAACAGAACCATGTAAAGACAAAAGAATTCATTCCACGTCTTTAGACAACCAAGTGAGAGATCACTTCGAACTGTAAGAACGTAGGCTGTAAAAACAAGAACATTCGTTCAACAGTTCCGGCTTAACAGGTTCCATTCACATCTAACAGAAAATTAATATTTAACATCGTTACTACCCTTTATTAGTCCGAATATCATCTTCGAATAAAGAGTGTAATTTCTCCCAGACAATTGGGAACATAGTGTGTTAGAGTTCTAAATGAAAGATGACGAAACTTTGTCGTATTACATCTTCATTTTTATTTTTCTTCTTTTACGTAATGAATTATTTTGTTCCACTTAGCGAATCGAAAAAAGTAGGCGGAGATTGGTTAACAATTAGGCAAACGGGTAATTTACCGATGCGGCGCGGCGCCGCGCCGTTAAATGGAAAATAACAATATAAAGATGGATACTGAGGTCTCTGTAGAATGGGTAGGAGAATCGAACACTATCAGATCTGATTTCTTTTTCTTTATACATCCTTTCCGAGTTAAAGATCCTCTTCCTGAATGACTTCGTCAGAAACCTGGGTCATTAGGATACGTTTATAAAATGGGGGCATCGTTGTCGTCACTGGGATGAAACGGGAACAGTGGTGGCAAGACAACCGTATAGTATAAGGTACCATATGGCGATGTCACGCGATTAGTGTGACTTGTCGAGAAAATTATCCTTCAATAGATGCCTTCCAAAGATACGAAATAATTAAACGTTAACAACAAAAATTAAAAAGGAATTAGCACATAAATCAACTAATGTAAACACAGAATTGTAGTTTATTAATAGGTGTTTAAAAGTATAAATAAACACTTCTTAATCTTCCCTATATTTACAGTTAACCTCTAAAAAAACAGCTAACTTCAAAACACTTAAGAATTACATGAAAAAACAATCTACTATTATACAACTTTACAGAGAAGTAAAATAAGACAATTATTTTCGCCGAATGGAAGTTCTTAAAGTATTTTATATTCCCAAGAAATGTTATTTTCTTACAATATTGGCAACTGTGATATTTGACAACTAATAAAATAAGTACTTTGTCGAATATTTATTTCATTGCTACACGATGTAATGAGATATGTCTGTCATAACACAAAATATATAAATATATAACATAATATAAAAATGAGTATAATGTCAAGCCCGTGGAAACGGGCTTAATTTTATATTTAGAAAAAAAAGTAAAAAATCAATTACACATATATTTAGATAAGTTATTATATCTATTTGAAGACAAACAAATCAAAACCGACATTTATTTTTATTGGAATAAATGTGGTTAACTTAGCTTAGCAATAACAAATAATTTCGAGGTGCGTCGTCGGGACACTACCCAATTATATATTTTTATATAATGATTCGTTTTATAGCACAATTTCAAATGGTATTGTTACTCATTCAGTGTAAACCCTTCGCTTAAAATTTAATGACATTAAATTTTAAATATAATTATATATTGATCACCTTGAGAATGAACCTTACACGCGAATAGGGACTAAGTTACTCTAAATTATTAAATTACAAAACCTAGACTTAAATTTTAATAAAGAGATTTAGCTATTAGATTAGTTTTAAATTAGATAAAATGCATGCATTTAGAAAACAAATATCATTTTAAAATTGTATAAGACTGCACGCCATAATCGACATCAAACTTATATCTTTGCATATCTGATATTTTAAATGTAATTTTTGTGGAGGAGCTACAAACACAATCACTTTGCATCGTTTAAGGCATGAACATGGTTTGTGTTCTTAAAAAGAAAAACTATTTCCTAATAGATAAGAGATTACGTTTTCATTAAAACAAAATAAGCCAATATTTGTATATGCTAAAATTAAAGCTTTATAACTTAGCAGACTTATTGACCCACATCAACTTAAAACAATTTATCCAATCCTATGCTATCACCTATATAATAATCTATGTCTTTAAGAGATTACGTGTTAATTAAAACAAAATAAGTCAATATTTGTATATGCTAAAATTATATTTGTATAAGCAGACTTATTGACCCACCTCAAGTCAAAACAATTTATCCAATCCCAATGTCTTTATAGGAGCAAAAATCTATAGGCCAGTTTATGTAACTAAAATGCTTTTGTGTTCCACTTGAGACGACATCTTCGCATTAAATATTTTTCTTGTTACTGCCAGTCAAGCCAGTAAACCTAATGCCGATAACTGGACTTTTGAGTTGGGGGGCTCTAGGCTACAAGTGGCTATTATTAGACAAAGGGGGAGGGGTATTATACGATCCGGGGGCAGGAGCGGGGAGTCGAAGAGGCTAAACGGATTTCAAAATATTAGGAACGAACAAGTAAAGGTCGGAGGGATTCCATCGGTCACGTGATAACGAAAACTTACCAAGAGAAAATACCAGAAAACCCTGTACTAATAATACTTCTCTTCTTATATCCATATACATAAATGTATATTCTTATAGTCTAGAAATAAATAATAAAACTACATTAGGAGGCAGTGACTAAAGCAATTATTTTACTATTGCCAGAAAAAAAAGAAACTTCATTAAAATATTTAAAAAATCAATAACATATTCTATTCAACAAAACAAAACAGACTGAGTATTTTGTTCTCTGAAAGTGTTAAAGACAGACAACAGAGCTTAAAACAAAGCTGGCTAAAGCATATTCATACTTGACAACTGTTACATAACTAAGCAGTATGCATTCAACGTTTTAAATCAGCAATTAAAAGCGTACCAAACAGATAACATTAAATTTTCACCACCTTCATTTTATTTAGCGAATATGTATAATATACAGCGAGCAACGCGGTAAACCCACCCACGCAATTCCGTTTCATTACTGGGAAAGAATCGGGCCTAAAAATGCCTATGAAAATTTCGAATACGGCGAACCTAGCGCCTAAACATTTCTGTTTTCGACCGAAGTCTGATAACTGATTTGGTCTGGCATTTGAATCTGAGGATTAAAGACGTAACAGTAGGCTTGCCTAAGCTAAATTAAAGGGCTTCGTATCGTGGATTTATTCCTTATAGCATTGTAATTGAATAGGAATGGAAAAAAGAGACTCTGAGTAGAAGCTGTTGAAAAAGTAATACACATACGAGTGATGTAACTAGCTTTTAGAGATTGAATCCATCAGTTATTTTGTTGGTTAAGACAAAAAAACTGGTCTTTTCAAAAAGTGCTGATAATGATTTGTTAAAAACTACCAAAAGATATGTTATGAAATGAATCACGCGGTTCTTTTCTAAATCACTATTTCTATTTTATTTTCCAAACAAATAAACAACAGTAGTTTTTTTGTATTTTTAAACTCAAAATTTTTCTAGACAAACAGATTGGAGAGACAACCTAAGATTACGATAAAATTAATAATTCCCTCTCCTTTAAGATTATGTTAATCTTTGACTAACGGTTTTAACTACAATAAAATATTAATGCAAGTCTAAAAAGAAAGGGTAGCTTTTAAAGGCTTCTAATATCGAAGTTCAGGAGAGACCTGATAAGTGCTCAAAACATCTCAGTTAGATGAAGGACTTCTCTTGCATCATGCTGACCTTAAATTAAAAAATATGCAGAATCGCAGTCATAAAAAAAAATAATTTTGTATTTTCCTTATTTTTTTAAAAACAAGTAAAGAAAAACAAATTTATTTTTAACCCTTTGGGGTAAAAAACTCCAAAAGTTCATATAACCCTAAAGATGATTATTCGTTTACTAAAAAGGAGAACATATAAGTGCTGATTTAGCAATAAATAATGCGCGAATCATTTAGTTTAAATGGCCTTGTGAACCACATGTGTCAATACCGTATCAATAGAGTTTTATTTTAGTTCCATAAACACATGGTTAAACCAAACAAGATATTATGAGTAAATAAATAATGGTTTAATAAACCGATTCTATTGGTTGTTTACTGAATGACGTAAGGTTTGCATATTACAAATCGTTAGGGGTTTATTCTTCTTTAGTTTTTTTCTTAAAATACTTTTATAGATCTCACAATTTAATTTTTTCCTCCCACATAATTTAATACTTCATGGTAAGCATTAAGTTGGTGCTTCTATATTGTTGTTTGTACGTATAACCTCCTTTCTGATAATACGCAGTCTAGTTGTCACACCAATGGAGAAATAATTTAGTGAATTCCTTAAACTAAAGCTTATGAAAAAACAAAAAAAAATCACAAAAAATATATAAAAATAAGAAAAACTATTCTTTATGACATGTGCCGTAATAAATCAGGATAGACATGAGTGCAATTTTTCATAGTAAGCCATTCTTAAATTACAGATCGCAGGAACCCTAATTATAAAGTAGTGTAACTTCCTTGTATAGGAAGGCCGAAGGATGAGCCTTCTGGAAGCGCTGACCGAGTCCTGTCACGGGACGATGAATCCGTGAAAGCACCGACACGGAAATACAGGGGGGAAAGTTATCAACAATGGATGAAAAGAATACCGACTCTCCTAGACACAGCAGCAACAGACTCCTTGGATCTGTATTGTTAAAAGTTATTTCAACAGATAGGGAAATAGCAAGCTAGCCAAGTCCTAGTATACACCTGTACCGCTACTATACATCTTGCATATCCCACAGGTTGTCTGTAAAGTAAAATAAATGTTATCACAAGAAGATGAACCCACAACAAGACTTACTAACAATGAGAACACTTAGATCTAAATCTTGAACAATGTTTTAAATAAATAGCTCGTACATTTTAGCAGTTCATAACATACAGCTTTATTTCGCTGCTTCAGATCTGATTTAAGAAATTATAAGAAGATATAACCCAGTAGAAGAGAAGATACGAACTAATAGAGGCCGCGTAATCTATTTTTAAAAAAAAGGAGACACGCAGACTAGGAACAGCTTAAAAACGGATGTAGATGAGTACTAGGTAAATATAAAACTAATAAAATCAATTAATCTAGTCTATCTAATAGATACTATGTTTGTTTTACACACAACTCTTCCTCTTGAGTATTAGCCTAAAAAATATTTTTAAAAAAAATTAAAATGCCAACTATTGTGCTGTTCATGCTTCATTTTTTACGACCTATTGCACAATAATACACAAATATACGTACACCAGTAAAAAGCCGGATGTTACTAGCAGACAGTGTTAAGGAAAGGAAACAACTGTATACATACACCTTTCTATTCATAGTCCCACCATGATAAAAGAGAGAAAAAGTAGCATTTGGCAAATAAATGAAGTGAAACATTTTGGTTAACTCTAGAAGAGATAAAAATGTAATTTGTTGTGCTATTTAAACGAAACCAATAAAAATATAAATTATTTCAATTATTAATTATGAGTAATGAATTAATTCTTAATTATTATATTATATAACCAAGATCGTTAATTAAATAATTAACCTTGATTGATTTATAATTATTATTTAATTTAAATAGGGGGAAACAATTATAACACAACAAGATTTGCATAATTAATTTCTTGTGTAAAATTAAAGATTAATTAATAAATTAAATATTAGCTATAGAAAAAATTAAACATCTATTCTTATTAAGAGAAGTGAACATCCTATAATAAATTAAAAATAGAAATGTAAGCTTATTTATTTTTTTATCCCCGATAGACTAGAGTAAGCATAACAAGAGATTAAAATAAATAAGATGAGTTATTTTCAACATTGTTTTTTTTTTAAATTAAAATGCTTGAAGATAGCTTACATAATACTTATATACTTACAGGATCATTAAAGACAGAACTTATATGTTAATCACAGCTAAACAAAAGTCTTTAGAAGCAAAAGAAGTATTGTATAGTTTAAAAACAGTCTGACTAATATATGATTCATTCAAGTGGCTGACGCCTGTTGAATTTAAAGAATGGTCAAAGAAGGATGGCCAAAGGCCAACGGAGGAAGCAGAAAGCCGATAGAATGTTTAAGAGCCTGACCCTAGGGGTGTGAGTTGAAGACTAATTTCTTTTGGACAAAATGTTAAATTTCAGAAGACAGTTACATTGTTTGAAATACAATTACAGTATACGATATGTACAGGGTGGGCCAAAAAACCGCTCTTTTTTGAACACTTATAGCTCAGATTCAGTAATAGATAGAGAAATGGGGTTTGCGGGGTCTGAAAACTACATTCTTCTACTTTAAACTTCATATCTATAATTTTAAAAACGATTGGGTGAAAGCTACGCAATGACGGTTTGAAATAGGGTCTTAAAAAAAGTCTGGTATTATAGTTTTGATAGAATAATTACCATTTGGTGGAAGGAAGGGGGGGGGGGGGTTCTTTGTAGGTAAGTGGGAGGAGTCCCTCAGTATTATAACAAACATTGAAGATGGGTTATGCACAATTTTGTCTGAAATTAAAGATCAAATGCTAAATCACACGTTTATGCAAGATGTTACCCCGTCCCATCGCTCCTTGCAAACAATTCAATACTTGCAAGAGAATTGTCCAGACTTAAGGCAACATTGTGCTTGACACATCTTCAATGTTTGTTATAACACTGAGGGACTCCTCCCACTTACATACGAAGAACATCCCCCCCCCCCATAAATTCGCCATATGGTAATTTATTCCATCAAAACTTTAATACCAGACAAGATCACTACCCGGACAACGATTTTTTTTAAGACCCTATTTCAAACCGTCATTGCGTGGCTTTCACCCAATCGTTTTTAAAGTTATACATATGAAATTTAAAGTAGAAGAATGTATATTTCAGATCCTACAAACCCCATATCTCTATCTACTACAGAAGCTGAGCTATAAGTGTTCAAAAAAGTGCGTTTTTTTGGCCCACCCTGAAATTTATATTTCTTTACACAAAACAAAAGAGAGGAAAACATTAATTTAGATTTTTTTTTTTACAATAAAATTTACCATTATAAGAAACTAAAATCGCAAATAGTGTGAAATATTTAAAATATAATACAGTTTAGAATATTTAAAACGGCCAATCTTTAATACACAAAGGCTAATGTAATTTAAAAATAAATTGTTCCCATTAATTTTCCAATATGGCCAATTGCATTTAATAATAATTCTATTGCCATTTAACTGTGTAAAACGAAGCGGAAAAATACAAATTCCTCAGATGGATAAGCAAATTATACACAGCAAGCCTCGAATGATTCATCGAGCGATAACGTTATAATCACGTTCAATTATAATTAATAATAAAAAATATTTATTACGAGGTCACGTATGAACAGCTGGTTTCTGTCAAATTAGCCAATAAACGTAACATAATATTTTATTTATTCCGGAACTCAAACAAAAAACAAATACTATAGAAAATAGCACATAGATATAAATATATTATACAAAAGAAAAAAACCTTTGACGGGCCATGAAGTTAATAAATATTAAATAGTAGATATCACCCACAGCAATAAAGAAGGAGACAAAAGTTGATAATACCCTATTTTTAAAAATGTTTAGTCACAAAATAGAAATATAGTCTTAATGCTTAGACCCTAAACAAAGGGAAGTTTGGCTAAATAAATTGTCAGTTTTCAACCCAACCACATGTAAGAAAAATCCCTAGATTTTTGGCTGTCAATCTTTACCCTTTTGGCAGAAGAAATTGTAGAGAACCATGCTCTACAATTTCTTCTGCCAAAAGAGAGCCAAGAGCTTTTTCTTAAGCAGGGGTTAAAATGGATCCAATAATTGAGGGTCCTAAACATTTTTTTCTTGGGCCTTAGGAAGAATTAGATGGATTCAACTTTAAGAGGAAGAGGACTATAACAACTTAAATGAACATTAAGAAAAGCGTCGGCAAAAGGGTAAAATTTGATGATGATTATCATAATAATAGATTACTGTTTATTGAAATTATTGTAAATTATTCAAAAATTGTAAATTTTTAGAGCTTAACGCATAACAAGAGGCATATTCATAGAATTCTTTACGGTACTAAAAACAATTCTATTGTTTACAACTGTGCCGTTTCAATTTAAGTTATTAGCAAGTTGACAAAGAAATTTGAAGATCGTGATCTAAATGATAACCTTAAAGTTATGTAGGTAAATAAAAACACAATAAAACTAAATATATGTATATATAATAAAAAAAAAAAAAAAAAAAAAAAAAAAAAAAAAAAAAAAAAAAAAAAAAAAAAAAA